>JAUMTS010061013.1:0-10815 GCA_032273385.1 Ophiopholis aculeata | reverse complement strand
CTAACCACAATCAAAAACAGCCACCAAAAGTATTATTTCATGAAAGTTCATGAATATATCTGCCTAAACCAATATCTATTTTTCCTTATTCAACTTTAGAGAAAATAATACCTGGATATATAAAATTGCTTTTTTGGGATAATTTTCATTATGTTACACCCTGTATACTTGTTATGCACCCTAAATATTATTTTGTTTTTGGCACATATAACATCCTTGTAATGTTACCTTTCTAAAAATGTATACTTTTCTATACATGTCATGTAGAAAATAAAAAGTTATGATCAGTTGAATACAAATTGATGTAGTTTTCCTGATTTGTCAGTGTGTAACACTTTTTTCTACCAGTTTATGACATGCGGCCATATACAGTTTTGTAAGTGTAAGTCACCTGTTATCTGTGTCTCTGTAATCAATAATAACCAGGGCGATCAATTGTATTTTTCTGATTTCTCTTGAAATGTAAAGAGTTGCATTCTCAAGTTGCTTGGAGAGATAACTTGTTGAACGTGAATAATTCGCTAAAAATTAATAAACCATGCCCATATGCAGCATATCAAATAAAAATAGAACACACGAAAATAGTGCATGTGCATTACATTTCTAAATTTCACGTCTTGTAATTTTTCTCGAACAAGAAGCAAATGCGCAGTGTTTTTGAACGCGTGAGCATCGCGTCGCAGATTGATTCGTAATCTAAATACCGCGCATGTTACTTTGCTCTTACTGGTTACGCTAATGACGTTTGAGAGCTAGCAGTCATATCATAGAGCTATAAATCCCTGTTAGTGTCCGTTTTGCAAATAAGAATGATGTACTTTGTCTATTCTAAATATCTGGCAAGTTACCTTGTGCTCAAGAAGTATTATGAAAAAAACAATACCATAAATATACTTGTGAACGGAGTTATCAATTTCTTCCACCCTGTGAGTTCTGCTTAGTGTAACCTATTGCTATCCTCACATCTTCTCTGTTTAGACGCATTTATATATCAGTAAGAGTACATTGGCATGTCAGTTTACCCGCATTAAATACATTTGCTGTCATTAACCTACTACGCTAAACACGATTTTCCACAAACACGCACATTTAAATAATTTGGAACATTAAGTTTCTAATAAGTTATACAGGGCTGTTATAATCTTTTAAACTGGTTGTATAGTGTCATCGCATGAATTTTAAATCGAATAAGGTTGCATAGGTGAAATTCATGTATTCACATCTAGGTTAATGGGTATTGCACGAATCAATCATGAGAAACGCGCTCACATAAATAAGAGTACTGGTGCAAAAAACATGATCATACGTGATGCTTGTGAAACATGCACAATAATTAAGATGAAACTTGAGCAAACTTAGGCATGTATGAATTTAAATTGCCTTTCTCCTCTTTTAGCTAGTTGCCAAATTAAAATTAACGAACTCAAATGTAGGGCTATGGTTAATGATTGCTCAAAATCAATAGTTAAAAACACATCCGCATAAGTAACGGGTGTTGAAAGGATAATCATTCGCATTAATGCTCTATTTGGTATTGAGGGCAAACTGTTGTTGATAACTGGGTATGTCAGCCTGTAGTGCAATGAGGTCATATCTAATTTGCTTTTGGGTGTTTTATATTTGTGACCATTTAGTACGACGAGTGTGAATGTGAGGAGATTATAATGAGAATTATAGCGTTATAGTATATTGAAATGGGGTCAATATTGTAACAATGGCGTGGTAAATTTATGCAATCAATACACTTTCAGTTGTAGTTGTCATTAACTTTGTACTATTCAGGTGCAATGCCTTATGTTAGAATTTACAAATACGTGCAGTTCACGGTGTAAACAAGTATGAAAGAGGCTCTTATAATAAAGAAATCCTCGATTAGTATCTGATCTACGGGTGGGAGAAGAATTGTTAATCATCATTGGTGGATTATTGGTAGATAAAAGAGTTAGCAAATAAGTCATCACTGGAAAAGTAAATTGCTAACACAAAAATTTAACACAAAATAAGAAGTGTAAAACATTAACTAGTTTATTGGTTCCTAAATTATGTGCATTGTGGTTGTATGCAGCAAAGTTACTTATGAGCAGCACTTTATCCCTGAGAAGAATTTAACAAGGACATATATCATACAGGGTCTATAAAACTCATTAATGTATGGGAAAGCTAGTTACCCATATCCATTGGGTATGTTTAGCGTGGTATAAAACACATATTTTTTCTTAACATTATCATTCAATTTATGTATCTGAACATATACAATGATGTAAAATCGTGAGCTTAACAAGGAGTATTACATAATGATTACAATGAAAGGGATTTAGATTGCTTTTAGTGATAACTCGATGTACGCAAATATGTCGGTTATCGGCTGGCGTAAATGCAAGATGTTTATTTACATTTTGTACTCAAGAACAAGAAGCCTCTAGGACATTACCAAAACCACGTTAAGTATACCATTCTATCGTTAATGTCGGGCGGGTCATTGCCTACTATATCCGATTAAATTAGGTCAAATCTCTGAACTTGTCTTGCTCTAGGGCATAACAATATTGATTATTAGGCAGAGGTGGATAGTTAAGTTGTAATTGTTGTGTTGGGAACAGGTGTTGGGTGGCAGATTGACTTTCATTAAAACAGCACTCGCATTAAAAAAAGTCACAAAAATGTGGGTTAATTGATAGATGCCGGGAAAATGGAACGTTGGCAATATTAGTTTTTTTTAGCGAAAAGTTTAGTAATTGATTAACACTTTCAGATAAGCAAAATGAATTAATTTTTGAGTGGGCCATAGTGACTATTTGCTAGACTTTCGTCTCGACAACTTCAGTTTGACACAAAAAAAAAAAAAAAAAAAAATTAAAAACATTATTTATTGATGGACACATGGATATTAGCACAGTCATACTTTATCTGAGAGACCTTTGTTATTAAACGGACGTCCTTGAGTTTTGAAAATCACTGTATAAAGAAACATGTGTTCATTGATGAACGTATCGAGGTTGGAAAAAAACTCTTTTATTCGCCAAACTGTTGGTAAAAATTGATTTTGATTGGGCATGTTGTTGATTAAAGCTTGAAATATCTATACTTTATTTATTATTGTTCTTCAGAGGGGAATAGTCGTCTTCGAATTTAAATGTGTGCTTGGTTACCTCATCAATATTTGTAGAATCGTGCCGTATTAGCATTGAACACCAGTTAAGGTTAAGTCAGTAGAAACATTTATCTTCTGTCAAGGTTGATTAAATTGGCTAAAAAGTAATCTGGACCTTTCATCTTTGATCACGAATCGCGAGGTCAACTACTGAAGACATGAAGTTGGAAAATAGTTGTTAATGTGTTGCGCCGTGGCCGTTAATTATGTCAAACCAGTTCTCTCTTGGTTTTATAGAGGTCCCATCAATCCAAAATTAAAGTTGATATGATGAATTTACATGTTTGATTTCGAAGGGAATACAGAAGAAGCAGCTTGCTTCAAATATTTTACGACAACTCTAATTGTTGGCGCTTACCGTCAGAGCACATAGTAATGACATTGGCATATGATAAATATGAGGGATATTATCATAGTCATAAAATATCTCATACCGTTTTCCTGTTTAATGGGTGTTGACAGGTGCAATATACCCGTCCAATATGGCCGACAGACTTTGCGTCTCAACTCGAAGCATGTACAAATGCTATTTCTCTTGAATTGGATAAATGTATGCTTTGAGAATTCATAATAACTTCTAGTGCAGTTGTTGAGACCAGGTTCACCTTAACCCACCCAATGCCAAGCACGATGAGTATTTCCATACAAACTTGACAAATAAGGTTTACTTTGTATGGGTCATAAGGTGCATCATTTTTGAAAACAAGTTCAAACCTTCAAATATATTAAAAGAATATAATACACACGTGTACTTAAGCAATCATATAATAGTTATTTAGTTGATTTATTGCACATCTGTGAAAGATCAGAAAATATAGATACATAGCTTCTGGATTCATAGAAGCGGATAGCGAAGGCGCCTGTAGGATTTAGTACAAATTATCGTATCACACGCCAGACATTTATCTAATAGTGAAATTGTTTGTAATTTGAGAATTGATATAAAGTGCAGGGTTAATACAAATTTGTCTTTTTAAATTATGTACATGAAATAAAACAAATGTAGTAACACAAGTTAAAAGATTGAAAATAGATAATGAGAAGACTTGTAATTAAACAATAAAGCTTAACCTTTTCCAATTGTGTGCCTAACTAAAACAACACACTACTTCATTGATGACAAGCTTGGCTTATTTGTTCAATTCTAGATATTGCGTTATTATCCCGAACAAGGACAAAGTTACAAATAGTAACCGCTTTCACTCTTTATCATTCAGAGCGTAGGCTAGCAAATTCAAAACATTGCATATTTTACTTATGAATTTCACTATCATACTAACATCGTTAATCGCTTTTTTCAGAATATCATCTTAAAAATAAAAACAACAACAAAAACTCGTATTTTACAAAATCGGTGAAATTAAGTACCCACTTAAGGTCACATCGATTCTTTTCTCACACGTTGGTATCCTGAGCTCTCTAATGTTAGCGAACTAGCTCATGGAGTTGCCCTCGCATTTATAGATCCCGAATACAGCATTGAAAACCCACATGGGCGATCTGTCAGTCTACAGTACATATATATAATAACGCTTCTCCTGAATTGTACATGTTGTATGTCGCCCTTGCATCTTATAGATTCAGCATTGAAAACTACAGGTGCAATATGTCTCACTAAAACAGTTCTCTTGTAATGTGTGCATGCAAGGATCGACTTGCATATGCATCATGACAATCCACATCGTATGGTCAGTCATCCAATGCTGATCACCTTGATCTGTGCTACAAGGTATATCTGATGTTACGTTGATGCGGTAATAGTAGCACGCACGGGTTCTAGGATGAATAGTTAAGACCGGTGCGCAAACGGTCAGACATGATGGCGTCAAGATGATTCGAGAAGATTGAGAACCTTATCTGTTCTATCTAAATCATCTTAAGTTTCTAAGGAGAAAGAGTGATATACACTTATACAGGTTTTTTAACATCCATATTTATTAAACATGCATAAGCAAAATCCCATCGGTGCATTTTGACTCAGCTTATAAACATTTGTGCCATTTGACTTGGAACAGCAGAAACATTGAAAGGTGATTTTGTGAAGTTGTTAAAATTGTTAGCTATTATCCATAAAGTAATATTTTAAGTTTTAATTGAGTTGACGGTCCTAATTATTTTTAATTTATCTTAAATATCCTTAACCAATCCCCGGGAACCAAGCATGATAAAGATTCAGAAGTACCCAGAAATTAGACAAATTACAAACAAAATTAGAAAAAATTGGTTACTAGTAATTGAAATCTGTCCAATTGTTCAGGCTGCTTACTGAAATAAGTAAATTATTGTAAGTACAAAAAAGATATACGAAACAAAACAACAGTGGATTTATTTCTCCAAAGATACTCGATAGCATATTGTAGTGCGTCAAATATTCACGTAGATATGTTACAGTGATTTCGTCAATGGGAACCCTGGTGACGTTAAAACTACTCTTTACGCAAGTATTGCAGTTTTGGGGAATTTTGTTGTGAACAAAACATCGTGTTATGAATTTATGCTGCCTTTGTGTTCAGGAAGATTGCACAATAAATCACTAGTCAATATTGTACACAACATTTTGTTCCCCTTCATACAATCGTAAATTAAGCTATATCTAATGGAGTTTCATGTATATTTTAACGGTTTATATATATAAATAATAATAATAATAATAATAATAATGGCATTTTTAAAGCGCCTTTTTAGGGATACAAAGCGCTGTAAGTTCGCTGCTGGTAAATCATCGCAAAAAGATCGCTTCATTTAAGAGTGCTACCGTGGTGCAAATTCTATCAGCACTTAGATTGTGATATTTACCGTTATAATAACTCTAGCAGCTCCCAAATACCCATGGGTAGAGGAAGTTTTGATCACAAAACTAAACGGATTTTTGAAGTAGGAGGAAATCGAAGCTCTCGGAGAAAACCTACGGAAACGAGTATGGATCGGGAAACCACATGCACATAAAATCACGGCCGAGCGTAGACTAGAACCTGTTAAACCGTGATCTCAATGGTGCAAGTCGAGGTGAACTACCGCTGCGCCAACTCCCAAATAATCTGCACTTTGATGGCTTTGACTGTAAAATCATCAATATATTTTTTAATACTGAGTAAAAAATTGATATATCTCATAATAAAATTGCAACCACTTAAAGATAATTCAATCCGATTTAATGGCAAATTATCCACTGGCAAAAGCAATTTTGATAAAACATTCAAATGAAATGTTACCGCTCTAATGACTTAACAACATTAACGTGCATATCTTTCAAATATCATCACTTTATCAATGCCTTCATCAGTATAATGAATGGAAAGAATGCGTAATAGGAAGCCGTTCGGGAATCGAAATGTAAATATCCGAAGAAAAGTTTGTTACTTTTGCCTTAACAACCGCGAAGGAGGAGAAGTATTGCCTTCGATGTGAGTGATGACGGAGTGCCATTAATGCGACTCATATAAATGACAACAAAGGGTAATATTTTATACAGTGCCACAGGCATTTGTTGAACTAAGCGTAGCGCGTTCATAATTATTGCAAAACGCGGTCATTATATAAACCAAGACTCCGCATTGCCAGAATATGCAAACAGAAAGACGAGGAGAAAAACTCCAGGTTGCGGAAGCGCTTACCCGTAAGCGTTTTATAAGCCGGCATTTCGGTGTTCTCCCAATGGTATTAAATCGTTAAAATAGGTTTGCTGATGTACCCGGGGAGGCATATAATTATACCACGCTCAGTACCCCTGAATTGAAGAAGGCAGAATTACCAAGCTGCCGGACCGTACCAACCAACAACATTCAGTGTCAACCGACAGCCTAGTGCTAGCTTACACGTAGTGCAAAATTAAATGCCAAAGTACTTATGACCAGGCAAGCAATGAAGAGGCTAATCACATTTAGTTGGCAGGATACTCAATATAGTTATGATATCATCACTTGAAACCTGGGAACTCCCGCCCACGTAAAAGGGAATCTCCTCTCGTCGTGACGTAGCTATCGGCATGCTGGTAATGATTTCATCTGCTGGCTTTGGCTAGCTTGGCGCGGATTGCCACATGCAAGCCTATGACAATAATTGCAGTACGGGTTACTTACTAAAGTGAATTTGATATGACAATCTGCACGTGGTTAAACTTCATCAACCACATTGGCGCAGTAAAAAGATGGGAAGACGACACATGGACCAGACATTGTAACAAAATATGTCAATTTTTGACTTTTTTGTGGCAATAATCTATCACGGCTATGCTGTGCGTCAAAGCTGGAGGTTACAAGGGAAACGTGCGGAAAATGTTTAAGTATGTAAGGTGTCTTGCATAAGTAAACTAAAAACTGATTTTGCCTTATTTAGACAAAGTAAAATTGACATATGCAATAAGTCATTTATAATACTTTGTATGGTGATCATAAAACATATATAATAAAGTATGAAATGTATATGTCGTAAATGTGTTTTACACAGAAAAGATGTGATCTATTTCTTTTGTTCGTTCATATTTTTTAAACATTAACGATTAAGCTTATTTCACGGAAACATAAACGACAACACCTTGACGCAATAAAACACTCGTTGCCTAAATCAGTCATCTCGATATTTTTTTCCATGGAGTTGAATACTACATCAATGATTTCATCATTATTAGGGGGCTGTCATTTTCTTCGGTAGTGGGGGGTCCCAAATTCACACATCGACGACGTTAGAAAAATTACGACCCCCACTGTTTCGAATGTAAAAAAATTGCGACCCCATTGTTTTGAAGGTAAACAAATTGCGACCCCCCTTTTGATAGCACCTGATTTGAAAATCGTGAACTTCTGAGAGCACGGACGCTCATAAAATCAGGCCAGTGAGCGTGTAAGGTATTCAAACATATAAGCCTGATATTGGGTAGTTGCCCCGCATGGAAATAATTTTTTTTAGTTTTTGGTGTTTTAAGCATGAAACTTAAACTAAATTTTGCAAGTGGGACTAACCTAAATCAATAGCATTATTTTCATAAGCCCCCCTAAATTTCACATCAACAAACTATGTCCCCCAGTATTTTTGGGACCCCCACTACTGGAGAAAATGACAACCCCCTTAGTATTGATGCCTGAGATCCAAATCATACACCACTGAGTTAAAATGAAACACTTACATAATGTAAAGAGATAATGGCGATGTTTATTTTCGGACATGAGATCATTCTGCATTATAATTCTTGTAGCATTGAAGAACAGATGCGGTTATCAAAAGTTAAGTCTAAAAATATTTAAAATTTCTTGAATGTGGGTTGGTACTTTTAATATTTCTACATAAAAGCTTGAATATACAGAAGAAAAGATGTCGTTATAAATAGTTAAGCCTAAAAGCATTCAAGTTGTCTAGAGTGTGGGTAGGTACTTTCAATTACTCTAAATGAAAACTCAAAGTACAGAAGAAAATTTGCAGCTATAAATAACTAAACAACCAAGTCCAAAATGTCTTGGATGTAATTCTTTATTTTCAAACACATAAAAAATCTAAACTAAAAACAAACTATAAAGTGCTGAAGAACAGATGCGGGTTTATCTTAGTTCAAAAAGTCTTAAGATCTTATTTGTATTGTTAAAAAATAGCTTATTTGAAATGAAATAAAAATGAAGTACGGATGAAAGTTGTGACTAAAACTCACTGCACAAATATCCGATGTTGTTCATTATAGCCATATCATAATACTAACAGCTGGCTGTATTAATGAGTTTGTTTGTAGTGCAACCGGGCTAGTATTTATATAGTTGGTAAAGCAAATAGTCATGCTTATCAATAGAACATTAAATTCAATAATTGATTTGTCATGTGGAATATTCCATATGGAACAGAGAACAGAAACCGAATCAAAACCACCAGGATGTCGAGCACCCAAATATCATCACCATCGAACTATTGCTTTGTACCTATATAGAGATCCTCACCCATCTTGAATCTGTTCGAACAAAGGAATTGGCCACATATTATGCCCGTGTAAAAATGATTCATCTTGTCCGGGTTATTTCATACAAGTCGTAAGGACTCAATGTTAAGGTGCTGTATATTCTTTGATTTTGCATTTTTATGTCCATACAATCTGGTACATTGTTGGTTTGGCTTGGTATTATTAATGTTATTTATCAACGTCGCTCACTTATTACCTCCCTAGTAGGTGCACGTTTTAAAGTAGAATGATACCGAATTAATTTGCACTTAACTTTGCATTTTAAACACCCTATATTTAAAAATATCTTGCATACGTAAGAAAAAAAATTTCAGTAGATAAGATATAACGTATGTATCATTAAAATCCGAGGTTATTTCAGCGGTCATATTATGATATAGAGCTCTTTTAGGTTGACGTTCATATGCACGGCAATGCATAAAGCAAATATCCTGCAATGAGTCATTATATTTCACATTCCATAGACTTGTTAAAATATTAGCCTTCTTCGTAATCGACCATTATAGGCTACATTTACCTGTTCCAGGATCAGTGGGTGGTGAAACAGGATACATTCCATTCACAGATTTCTCGCACACATAAGGACGACGCCTTTGATATATCAGGATACATTCAATTTACAACGGAACGCCACGTGTGTCTTTATTCACAATGTGTTATCGTGCTCCACGTGTTCTTTGTCGAAGCGTTCTAGATTTTGATGCGATGTTTATTTCAGTTTTATACAGCGATTCATGTTGATTTGACAACAGAGAAGTATTACATGTATCTGAAATACGAAGGTACTTTGTCGATTTCAATTATGTTGGAAATGTAAAGTACAAATTATTGAACAAAGAAGTACATTGTTTTACTCCATTTTACTCCGTTTAAATAGTAATGAAAAAAAAAGACGTTTATAAAACAATACTTGTAACTGACATGAATTATGAATTTGCTGGGACTAGATTTGGCGATTTGTAATTTGTGTTTCACAGTGCTGAGAAATTGATTGAGAAAGTGGATAACAATGAAAAACCAAACAAACGCTTTCGTTAACACAAATACAGAGTTTCCTCAAAACGTTGTTTTAGAATACAATTTGTTGTATTTGTTTCTACAACAGGTAAAGTAATATTAAACTTTTTATTATTTTAATGTTAAATGTTGAGCATTCACATCAAGGTTCACATTTAAGGATTCTTCAACAATTACGAGTGCAAGTGTAGTTTCAAAAAAAGTAATTGGAGGAGCGTCGTTTTTTTCTGGATATCAGTAGTTATAAGTGTAATTGGCAAACACTTATACACTTAATTTAATAAGTTGAGTTAATTTTTCAAACCAACATTTAAATGGCATCACTAACTGAATCTTGGCCTGACTATTGTCCGTAGTACCCATTCCTACACATCGACCAATCGTGGTTAAGATAACTTATTATGTCATATACTATGAACAGGAAACAGTTGAATATATTAAATTCTAAAACGCCTTTAAACTGTTCGCTTTGAAAAGATGGTACATTATCATGCTACGATAAGTTACGCAACGTTTGCTTTAAAAACTGGTATTATTGAACACATGTGAATGCTACATATTCTGCTTGATAAACAAAATAGACGTCATTTTTTTTGTTTAACAGACCCTGTAAAAATAAATACCATAAGGGCTCTCCAACTAGTACGTGGCTTTTTACCGTAAATTATCGAATCAAATTTTGCATTCCTTATTTAAGAATGAACCTGCA
>JAUMTS010060902.1:0-10816 GCA_032273385.1 Ophiopholis aculeata | reverse complement strand
TCAGAGTTGATGGTATTAAACATATCGCCTTTAGAATTTTAAAATAGCAAGCCATTAACCTGTTGAGTAAAAAATCCGTAAGCCTGTCTCTGCGGGGTTGTGCACAAGCAAAATGCCAAGGTTTGTTTTTGAATCAAACAGTCTGCATGAAACTTAATTCATTGTCCACCAGACAACTGGTCTGCACATTTTTCTCAAAAAACATTCTGAATTTATTCAGGTGCCAGGTTGTCCAATAGATAGGACCTTTTATGATGACACCCAATTACTAGACAACAGCACAAAATGAGAACCGCGAAACTAGTGCCAGGTTGAAAAAAGTTTCTGAAAAATATTTTATTTAAACAATGTTTGAGTCATCACGTTCTATTGAATTCCTTTTAAAAAAATCGCTCTTTGTTATGGTATCAGTAATTCTTTTTTGGCAATTTTGTCTGTCTGCTGCTTCAAACATGTCCAATGTTGTTGTTGATGCAATACTATGTGTTCAACTGTCAAGGAGCCCAGGCAATACGTGGTTCTAGTGTGAGTTTACCAGCACCAGGGTTTACTGTTGTAAGATATCTTATTCACAAGGTTGTATAGTGACAGTACATGAACAATTGTTTTGTTTTTTTGGCAAGTTACTTTGCCAACTTAAAATCTTTGTTCACCCCTTAGATGATCATGCTAAGTGCCTCTGTATTAAAATAAACATTTCAACATTGTCATTGCATGTAAAGTGACAAAACAATCAATGCATTTTCTGAAACTTACGCACATCATTCCTTGTGTAAATATCACGGAAAAAGGTATACATTAGCAGTAGACAATTGAATAGATAGAAAGGTCCAAGCCATTTACAGGACATTCACTTGTGTTTTTCAGCATTAAAACTGTGGGGATTTAAAGCAATCTAGTTTGATAATTGGAAATCACAACTCTGGTGATTGAATGTATTCAATGAAATTTATCAGAAACAGACCACAGTGTGCCCGAATCAAACTTTCAAATGCAAAGTATGATTAGCAAGCTTTAACATTTCCTTGGTGAATTCTGAAAATTCGCAGCAATTGTTGGTTTTGTTTGAGGGTACAACCTTGATAGTTTTGATGAATCTAGAAAGTGAAGAAAAGGCAATTTTTCACATCATGACTGTAGTGTAGTTTTACCAAATGCAGGATTCACTGATATGTGCAGTTTGGTAAAATGGTGAAGAAAAAAAAACAGTGCAGATTAACAAACTTGTGATGATGTACCTTTATTCAGAAACAAAGGTTAAGAGACAAGTTAAAAGCATTTGGAAGCTCACTCCTTTGAGGTTTCTCCCTTTTAACAAGAAAACCAAATATTTTCTGAGTTTATGAAAGTGGTTGATTAAATTACAATAAAAGGTTCCAAGAACATTATTTTTGTCAATTCCCAATATATGCACTTCTGTACCCTTACTACCAATTCAGTTAACTTTTTAGATACAATGTGGAGCAAATTACGCTACAACTTGATTATGTACACAGAACCAGCCAAACAGGGGAAGCTAATTTGATTTCAACATAGCAATGTTATGTTATGCTACTGCATCAATGGTTCCAGATTGAACGCAAATATAATATTTCTTGGGTGAAAGCTTACAATCCAATTTCTCCGCATTGATTTCTTTAGTAGGGAAATGGGTTTTGGGAGCACTTTTGAATGGCATTTAATGGTAATATAGCAAAATGGTATATATAGTATATATTATATACCTAGTGATGTTGTAACCACAATCGTTATTTGAAAGACTCAGCTACCCAATTCTTAATTAAGTTACCAAGGTGAGTTGTCAATATACTGCAACCTTGTTTATATTAAAGATTTATTTTTCTGATTATTTCCCTTTTACATTTAAAGCAAAAATACTTTTACAAAGAACTAAATTCAGTCTAATGAACAGGCATGAACAACTACAAGGGAGCATTGTTTTAAATCTAGGTATTTTCTATACATGTTGAACTTGGTAATGTAATTAACAAGTGTCACTGCATAAGAAATCGAGAAGATTGATTTCTCCAGCAATAAATTTCCATGAATTTGCACAGTTTTGTAAAAAAGAATTTAGGAAAATTCAAACGTGAGTGAATATGTTTGTTTAACAGTTACAACATAAATTTTGTTGAACATACACTGACCTGTATTCATGAATGATTTAATGGAAGGTGCTTTCTGAAAAGTCAGTTTTTCACCTTTGTCCTATTTTTCAGCAATGTTCTATGTAAAATATGTGTTAACAGGGCCCTTGCCATAATACTTTAATGTGTGTGATAGAGAACATAACTAGGACAGGTGGTAAAGATGTTCTCTGAAGTAAGGCCTAAATTTTACAACATTGGAATTCAAACATCTAAGAGTAAGAGTTGAAATGTGTTTTCAAATAATGGTTTACTCTATCATATAAACTGACTCTCACAACAACTCATAACCAACTATACTACATTAAGGAAAAAACAAGTCGAATATCATCCTGGTAAATCATCAAAGCCTTTGGCAGCTGCCAACTTCCTTCACCATCACTTTCTTTGACTTCAAGAAGGCTTTTGATTCCATCAACAAAAATGTCATGTTCTCAATTCTCCTTCACGATGGTATTTCAGAGGTCATAGTAAAAGCCATCAATGTACTTTACAACAACCCCAACAGTGTTGTCATGGTGGATTGTTACCTCTCTGATCCAATTTAATACCAGGTACTGCAGCGGGATATTCTTGCACCACAGCACCATTCCTGTGACCACACTGAGTCTGGTGTATTTACCCACCCTCGTCAGTCAAGGAGATCCCAGCCAAAATCTTAAAATGATCTGGATTTTGCTGATGACATCGCCTTGCTTGAGTCATCTATCTAAAATGCACAGAGGCAACTTATCAGAACAGCTGCTGCAGCTGAACATCTAGGTCTCATTATAAGTGTACCAAACACTAAGTGCATGACCATCAACTCAAACCTCAACCACAACTAGAGGTATGATGCGCATCCAATAAGTCTTGCATTCAACGCCAAATACCTAGGATCTATGATGGCCTCTAGCATCAGTGACCTAACCAGACGGAAGGCTCTCGCATGATCCTCCTTTTGAAAACTGGAACAGATTTGAAGAAGTTTATCAATCTTCATCGATATCAAAGTCAGGCTTTTCGACACCACCCGTGTGACAGTGCTCCTCTATGGATGCGACTCCTGGGTACTCTCTGTCAACATGGAGAACAAGATAAATGCTTTTGCCACATCCTGTTACAGGATCACGTTGTACATTGAACGTCTTGATCGTGTGAGCAATGCACAAATCTATAAAATGACAAACACCGAACCTCTCAACAACACTGTGCGGCAGCGCTAACTTTGTTTCCTTGGACACATCCTCAGGATGCCAGAATATGAACCATGCAATTGACCTAACTCCCCTGCAAAACACACATTTTGTGGCAAAAAGAGGACATTTTTGAGTTTTTGCTCAAGTTTGTCTTATATTGCATACAACAGTGAATCCTGGCTATGGCAAACCAACAATATATAATCTAGCATTTTGTTTGATATTTATCACATAAGCTGTGCAAGAATGAACCTGGCAGTAGTCATGTTGTTAGAAATTGGCAATAAAACCATGGTCAAAAGCAAGGGAAGCTCAAGCAGGAAGGTATTTTAAGGGAAGGAAACATTCTAAAAGGATACCTAGTAATCTGAAATCTATAGCACATTTGTTATCAGTTTGTCGATGAATTTAATACAACAAAATGTACATCAAACGACTAACATAAAGACTTGAGGTCCCCTTCAAATATATGTAGTGTTTCCTTCTTTTAATAACCATAATTTAAGTAACATAAAATACCAGACTGATAATTTGATATTTCCATGTATGTCAATGCTTTTATTGCTTCTGACTTCAAATCCACATACAGAACATGAGACAAATTACTATGACTTCTTGAAAATGATATATTCCTTTGAATTTATCAATTTCTTTTCAGTGTACGTTTTCTTCTTTAACTAGTCCATGACTCCATGCACAAAATGCAACTCATGTCTGACCTACAACTAACCCAACAAACGACAATCATTTAGATATCATCCCTAATATGCATCGCACCATCAACAAGTTTAAGAACCGTAAAGCTATTGACTGAAATCCATGCAACATGATGAGGCATAGAAGAAACCAGGGAATCAATACATCATTAAATGCATAAAGATGACACATGTGTTCGGTAAACAGAGCCAACATAGAGGCAATACATATTGAGCCATGTTACGGACATCCAAGCATAACTGGAGAAACTTAGTACATCATTTATCCTGGAATTGCATGTCGCAAGTGAATTAGATAACTCTTCTGTACTGTTAGCTGCCAAGATTGGCCTTTGTAGTACAAAGGCCAAATTGTACATCAAGGGAAGAAGGAGAGAAAACGAATTAAGTGTGATCACCATTATTAGATGTTTATCTATCACGCCAAACTCAATTAGGATGTTTTTGTTGTTACACACCTCTATTTGTAAATGAGGCGAAGTAGCGAACTATGATGCATCAAAAGATGTTGGGATTATTATTACTTTGTAATAAGCTGATATTTCAAGAATCAATTCTAGTTAAATTAGTTGCATCTAATGAGTATTAATCTACAGAAATATTTTTGACTTCAAATAGTTTTAATTACTACAAGCAAAATTTTGGCAGGTGTTAACTGAGCCTCTTATTTATACTCTACTTGATATGAGTGTGTAGTGTCACATTAAAATCAAATGAAAACGTGATGTAAATCAGATTTCCCCCACCTATAATAGTATAAGAACTTGGTTCTTGACTTTACTCTATTCAAAAGCAAACACATGAAATTGCAAGCAATGAAGTTTAGTTACAAAGGAAGAAATATTCTACCATCAAATACCTTTTGTACAGTACTACATTTTCCTGCAAAAACATTAGTTTAAATACTGACAGCAACCATAACTCACTCATTTGTGGATTATTATTCTTTCTGCTGAAACCCTCACACTTCCAAATTCAAGTTACAACTCCAAAGAGAGTATTTGATTTATATGGCAAAATAAAACATCACATAGGCTAGACTCACAATTCCATTTTAATTGGAAAATTCCATCGTTAATCTCGTAATGTTTTATATCTAAACATGGCTAATAATAAACAAATGTAATTTGTGTATGGATAATATAATTTGCCTAAAGATATTTCATCTGTGTTGTGAATACACAAAGGAAGTGGTTATACTACACACCAAATTTGGTAATACTGCTGTTGAATAAGAAAGACATTTATTTTCATTCCTTGCAGCTGACTGAAGATGATTCCTCGAAATGCTTGTATTATAGATTTTGATGCAATTTTTTTCTTTTTTGTGTTACTGCAAAACAGACACAAGCGCTGCAAAAGTAACAAATACCTTGCTTTCTTTCCTAGTAACCAAACACTAAGGCCTTATCACAAGTAGACACAGGCTATGTTTCTTTTCATGTAAGTATTGAAAGTTCTCCTAATAGTACATCTAGCCTGCGTTTTAAAAATAATGATGATATTTACTAACTCAAGGAAAGCTGTGTATTTAATAAAAGCACCATTTGTACAAGGTTGATTATGGTTTTCCCCTAAACCCCTGATTATTTTCTTCCATTCACTGTACTTGATGCAATTTCCTGATTCAATCATCATCCTGCAATACCTATAGTATAATAGTATAGTATAAGGACTTTATTTCCCTAGTCCTTTTTAAAACAAGCAGATGAAACAATGAGAATGAACATTGGAAGACATATTCTACCATCCTGTATTTTTTAGTTTTGAAGAAAAAAATCTAAAATACAGAGAGAAACCATAACTCAATTATTCATGGATTATTCTTCTTTCTGGTCAAATCTTCACACTTCAAAATTTAAGTTGAAATTCCTCCAAGAGTATCTGATCTAAATACTTGTCTAAATGAAACACCGCATTGACTAGACCCACAATTCCATTTTCCTAAGGTGTTGATCTCTGCATGGTTTGTATGTGAAGTACAAATGCAATTTTGTGAGGGTAATATTATTGTTTACTATATAGACATTATGAGCTCTGTAGTGAAGACACTCGGGAAAGTTTTGTAATACTGCTATTTAAATAAAGAATAAATCCATGTTTATTCCTCAAAATGCTTATATAACAGATTTAGATGCATCTTTTATTTTCTGTATCACTGCAAAACAGACACAAAACTTGCTAAGAGATATCTAGCTTGCTTTCCTTGCAAGTTACCAACGACTGAAAACTAATCACAAATAGCCCCAGGCAAATTTGTTTTTCATGTAAATTTTGCAAGTTCCCCAAGCACGTAGGGGAGATAAAAAAAAAATGCTGCTAAGGGGACACAAATTAAATATTTTTTAAAATTATGTTGACAAAATTGGCAAATATCTGGAAACAATCTGAATGTTTGGCTGAAAAACGTTGAATTTTACATGATTTTAGACATTTTTTAGTTTTTTAAAAAACTCCCAAAACCGCAAAATTTGGGTTTTTTCGCCACTAAGTAACAAATACCTTTCTTGCTTTCCTACTTACCATACACTAAGAAATCTTAACACTTCAAAATTCAAGTAAATACTCCTCAGAGAGTATTTTGATTTGTATGTCTGTGATGAAACATCGCACAGGTTAGATTTACAAATCAATTTTCTAAAGGTGTTGATCTCCGCATGTTTCATATCTAAATATAGCTAGAATATGACTCTTAGAGCAGTGATATACCATGCGATTGTTTGCTCAGCACGAAGAGTTTACAGCTCTGTTTCACCAGGAGAGCAGTCATACCATACACAAAATATGGTAATAATGCTCTTGAATAAGTAATAAATCCATTTTCATTCCACCCAGCTGATGGAAGATGATTCCTCGAGGTGCTTAAATTACAGATTTTGATGCAATCTTTCACTTCCATATTACTACAAAACAGACACAATCACTGCCAAAAGTAAAAAAAATCCTTCTTTCTTTCTCAGTTACCAATCAGAAATAGATTCAGGTAATATCTCTTTTCATGTAATTATTGCTAGTTCCCCTAGCACATCCAAAACTTAAAAACATAATGATGCTATTTACTACCTTGCTTCAAACCTTGCTTTTTATCTTCCATTTACTGCACTTGACTGCAATTTCTTGATTTTATTATGTACAATCATCTTGCAAAATATCTATATAAGAACTTGACTATTGACTTAACTTTATTTCCCAAATCCATTCTAAATCAAACAGATGAGAAATTGTGAGCAATAAACCTTAATAACATTGGAAGAAATATTCTGCAATCCTTCACCTCTGTACTTATTTTTAAAAACAAAAACCTCTCAAAATTGAGAGTAACCATAACTCAATTATTTATCTAAATAGTTAGAATGTGAATCTTGAAGCAATGATGTACAAATGTAATTTTTGTATGGATAATATTATTGATTACCGTACTATAACAACATTTTAGCTCTGATTTGAATACACCAGGGAAACGACCAAAATTTGGAATAAATCCATGTTTAATACCACCATATGATGAGTGATGTTTCCTTGAGGTGCTTACATTACAGATTTTGATGCAATCTTTTTTTTCTTCTGTATTTTAGCAAAAGAGGCAGAATCACTGCCAAGAGCTTTCTTTGCAAATTTCCAAACACTAAAGAACTAATCACAAGTAAACCCAGGCTAGGTTTCTTTTTATACAAAAAAATCCCCAAGCACATACTACATGAGTTTTAAAGAGATTGATGCCATTTACTACCTAGAAAAATCTATGGCTATCCCCTTAAACCCAGTTTTTTTCTTCCATTCACTTGAATGCAATTTCCTGATATTTATGATATCTCATATTTGGGAGAAAAAAACACCTCTCAAATACTACTGAAAGCAACCATAACTCAATTATTCCAGATTACTTTTCTTTCTGCTCAAATCTTAACACTTCCAAGTTATGTTAAAACTCCACAGAGAATAAGTTGATCTATGTGTCTAAATGAAACATCACATAGGATAGACTCACAATTCTACTTTCCTAAGGTATTGATCTCTGCATGTTTCATATCTAAATATAGCTAGAATATGATTCTTGCAGCAATAATGTTCAAATACAATATTAATAAGGATACTACTATTTGTTTACTATAAAGACATTACATACAATTTGGTTATACTAATACTGCTTTTTGAATAAGGAAGCAATACATGTTTATTCCTCCCGGATGACAAGTGATGATTCCTCAAGGTGCTTATATTACAGATTTTGATGCAATCGTTTTCTTTTCTGTGTTTTTTCAAAACAGACTTCAATCACTGCTAAGGGCTTTCTTTGCAAATTTCCAAACACTAAAGAACTAATCACAAGTAGACCCAGGCTATGTTTCTTTTTAAACATTGCAAAGTCCCCTTAGCACATACAAGAGTTTGAAAAAGATGCTTTTTATTATCTTAGAGAAATCTGTGTTTGTAATAACATTAATAATTCTTTTCAAGGGATGACTACCAATCTCCGATATAAATATCTGTTTTATTTTATTTTATTCACTGAACTTGTCTGCAGTTTCCTGATACAATTATTTTATAACATCCTACAATACCTATATGGATTCGGTTTTATTTTCTCAATACACTTAAATAAACAGATAAAACTGATGCAAGTGCTCTATTAAATTCCACATCAAAAAGGTCACTTACAACCCTACAATAATGTAATTTATTACAAATCTAGGCTCAGCAATACTGGGGAAAACCCCTGTTTTTACACTGTTATCGAGGTATACGGTTGTTGTTCAGAGTTCATTAGTATCATTACCATCATGGCACGTGCCTATCACAGAAGGCAAACAAATTGTAGTGGTATCTGGAGTAATCTACAGTCTTATGACTTCAAGGCACAGACCATATTTCAATAACTGTAGATAACATAACAGATGAATTTTTGCTTGACACTTCAGTGTTTCCCGGGAAAAGTAGTGAACCAAAGAACTTGTGACCAAGCCATCAGCCAAGATGGCAAAATTTTTCGAATGTGAGTAAAAACATGAACCATGTCACAAGCTGTGAAAATTGCTAGCATTTATAACTGCTTTTATCTCGCTTTATGAACAGGAACTGCAACATTACCTTTATGGAGAAATCGGTTGTAACTAGCCTTTTAAAATTCCCTTTTTTGTCCAATTTTCCTCCCAGCCCCCAGGATACTCCATTCACTCCATGGCCAATACCTAGTGTCACATTTTGTCACAAATAGGTCAAATGATACCTGGAAAGACACTTGTTCTTTACACTATAGATGCTTTACTACAGAAAAGGCAAATAGCCAAAGTACATATTTTCTGTGTTCCCTTTTAGCAATGGTAAGTGATGCTTCAAACCCTTGAATGGCAAAAAGCCTTTTGTCACAAAAATATCAGAAGGTAGCCTCAGAGTTAAGTGACATATTTGAGGTAAAAAAGGTTACAATGCACCAAATCTGTGTTTGTAAAAATTCATTCTTTTTGTAATATTGAACAACATTCCCGTCCTTTTCTTCACAACCTATTTGTACTATTTAGACAAAATGTTTTGTCATAAATAAGCTATATAGATGCTATTACAGAAAATTGCTGCAATACATCTGGTGATGAGCAACATTTTGTCTCTTCAACCCTCTAGGTACCAGCTTTATAAAACAAGTTTGGCTTATAATGATAGATGCATGTAAACTAACATCGGACTTTAACACTTCATCAATAAAAGATACTTTCAAAATCCTGCAGTTGCAAACATGCTGATTGTAGTAGACCACAAAGATCTTGCAAGCAACAAAGTTGAAACTCCAAGACTCTAAAGAAGTACCTACATGTATCAATAACAGAGATGTTCATGACCTCATCACTAGCATGCTGTAGTTGTCATATGCATATTGTTGTATTCATGGCATGTCACTGAGGACTTTGAAGATACATTGCACATACACTTGGCATGTATATATTATGCAGGTCTTTGACATGCTGAATGCTCCAGTAGTCACTATTCCTTAAGCTTGACAGCCATTGCACTGATTAAAGTCAAACTCTGCCTGCTTTTACAAGTAGCTGCTATACATCTATTTTTGTACTTTGTGTGCCTCAAAAGACTCATTTTACTGCAGAAATTGAAAATGGCAAGTACAGGGAGTCCAAAAATTCTATGCCTATATTTTAAGCTTCATATATCTAACAACATCATTTGTATAGTTAAAATGAAAATATAGTTAAATGAAAGAGAGTTTGAATTTATTTTGATACCAAACTTAACCCTATTAATGATCTTGAAAATATTTTGTTGATTATGCTTTGAGGTATCTAACATTAAAAGGTCAATATTACAACATGCCTATTAAAATTCAACGTGGTTGGGATGAGTGAATAATGATCAAATTGCACAAGACTAACTGTTAAGCCGTTTTGCCCCCTTGACGTCCAGAAACTGTAAATATATGGTAATGTGTATCATACGACAACGTCTTTAAGTCAGTATTATTACGTTGTTGGATCACAATAATTTTTAAACTTTCTTCTATCTAAATATATGTTCATTTTTACTATAAAGCTGATATGGGCATAGACTTTTTGGACACCCTGTAGATTTCTTTTAAATAAAACAAAATAAGATGGTTATTTTAAGGGCTGTTATTGTTAGCAGCAAATATCCTAGTTAGAAGGAATACATTGCCAGAAGGTGCTCATCACATTTGGAAAGGCACTAGAAAAACACCTACTTTTTATTTAGTAAGAAAACTTTAAAGTTTGACTAACCTCCCCACCGTCCTGTACTGCCTCCTTTCCTA
>JAUMTS010060791.1:0-10817 GCA_032273385.1 Ophiopholis aculeata | reverse complement strand
CGATCGATCGGCAAGCTCGAAAAGTTAATGTATGCATGCGTCAGTGCGTTTGCGTTGGCTTGCGTTTCGAGCAAAAATTCAGCTTAAGACACTGACTATCTCCCGATTATCCGCACACTCAGACACTGGCTGGAGTCGAACCGCGGCGATCGATCGATTAAGGTAGATAGATTAACAGTCCGCGGCCTTGCCGTCTGAGCTAACGGGTTCTGAGCTAACTAATGACAGTACTTCCCCTGCCTATCATACAAGCTTACATTTCATCTCACTTTCCTATCACGTATAGGCATGACCTTGACTTGACCCTAACCAGAAATAATTTCTTGTAAAATTAATCCACCTTCAGTTGTTTCTCTCCTAGTAAAGTAAATAAGTAGCTGCTACTTACTTCATCAACATCTGGAAGATGTTGGCTTAGCCATTTTAGATACTTTAATATTCACTAATAATCTATATAGCACTCTAAGGTGGCCAATCATACGTTCAGCAAATTGTACTATAGAAGACCAGATTGAAAGTTAGGTGACATTGCTTACACAGACTTATTGCAGGTTTGTTTTTTTGTTAGATATAATCTAGATAATACAAGTTGTTCTACTAGCCTAGGCTGATTTCCAATCAGCAAGACACCCTAAGATTCTGTTACTCAATTTGTTTGGATTCTTTATTAAAAAACAAAATTATGTCACTACACTAAATGACCTTGGCTTGACCTTAACCAAAATTAATTTCCTCCAAAAGTAGTCCCCTTTTGTTGATTCTCAACTTGTAACGCTAATAAATAGCTGCTACTTATTACATCAACATCTGGAAGCTGATTGCATAGCCAGGATAGATAGTTTAAGAAACTAATAATTTGGAACTACATATTGCCTAATTTTGCTTTTAGCAATTTACAGTGTAAAGAACCTGAAAATAGGCAACATTGGTTATACAGCCTTGTTCAAGGTTTGTATTTCTTGTTACATGTTTTTATTTAATACAAAATCCCTACTCAGCAAGACTAATTATGTATCAGCAAGAACAGCTTTTTTTTTTAAATTTCAAAATCTGTATTTTATTCATGGATTCAAATAACTTGCTCCGGTATCTTGTCAGATTAGGTCATACAAGTATGGAAAAATATATATGGATTAAAAAGTGGTGCCATGCCCTATTCTGTTACATGTTTCATGGATAGTGTATCATGTGGTTTTGATTTTAGCCAAGTCTTCTCTTTAGCTTATCACACAGGTTTTCCTATCATACAAACAAGCAAACAGTTCTTCTCATTTTACTATTTAATATGTGCAGACATAACCTTGGACTGACACTAACCAAACTTAATTACTTTTAAACTTTAGTCCTCCTTTTGTTGTTTCTCTGCTGGTAAAGAAAATAAATAGCTACTACTTATAACAAACAAAGTGTTGTTGGCATAGCCAAGTTACATACTTTTATAGTCACTAATAATTTGGAGCTCAAAAATTGTTCATCTTGCTTCCAAATAATTAACAGAGCAGAAGACCTGAACATGAGGTGACAATGGTTTACATATTTATTCCTGTTTGAGTTGTTAGATCTAATCTAGTTAATACAAGTTGTTTAACCAAAGCAGACCATTCACCTATCAGTAAGAATAGCTGATTGTAGGCTATTAAAATTAAAGACTGTATGCTATTTATGGATTCAAATACCTTCCCCAATCACCACCTGTGGGAATGGGTCGTATAAGCGTGGAAATGAGATTTGGTAGTTGTGCTACCTAGTTGCTACAAATTGCAATATCTTGTATACCAATATGGATTGAAAACTGGTGCAATGACCTATTCTGTTACAGGTTTAAACGGGCAGAAAATCTTCAGAATTTGAACTTGATTAATGACACAGTCTTTCCTCTGCCTATAATACAAGCACTTATTCTGGTCACCCTGAACATAATTAATTCCTTGTAAAATGTAATCCACCTTTTGTTGTTTCTCTTCTGGTAAAACAAATAAATAACTACCACTTATTACATCAACATCTTAAAAGCTGTTGGCTTAGACATTTTAGATACTTTAAAATATTCACTAATAATCTAGCACTCAAAATTGGCTAATCTTGCTTTCAGCCATTTGTACTTAGAATACCTGACTGAAAATGAAGCAACATTGCTTACACAGACATATTGAAACACAGATTCATTTCCATGTTTGTTTTAGTTGTTAAATATTAACTTGTTAATGAAAAATGCCCTCACTACTGATAACACCTTCAGACGATGTTACTAACATTATTAGACACTGACAATTCTTGCACTAAATTCAACCTGTAGGCTACAGGAAATACTTAATTAAAACAGAGAAACTTTTGTGAAATGTGTCTATAGCTTATGTGAACACACAAACAAAAAGAAATGTCAAAAAGCTTACAAACAAAATCTTTTAACTGTAACAATAAAAGTTAAATATTCTTGTCAGTAAATCTGAAAACTTATTGGTAGCTGTACTAAACCTTTCAGCAATTTACATTCTAAAAGACTGAAAATCAGGCAACATTGATAACACAGGATCATTTCCAGGTTTGTTTTAGTTGTTAGATATAAACTTGTTAATGAAAAATTCCCTCATTACTGATTACAGCTTCAGACGATGTTACTAACAATATTAGACACTGACAATTCTCGCACTAAATTCAACCTGTAGTAAAACTTACACAAGGCTACAGGAAATACTTAATTAAAACAGAGAAACTTTTTAAATGTGTCTAAAGTTTATGTGAACACACAAAAATATAGAAATTTCAAAAAGCTTACAAACAAAATCTTTTTAAAGCTGTACTAAACCTTTAAAATTCTTGAATGCAATAACAGACGATGTAACCTGCCCCATTTACTGTAAATAGTAAAAAAGGAGTTTGTGTAAAAATCTAATTAGGCTTATATGTATAATGCAATACGCAACTTATTATTTTCTGACAGAAGTATGCTTATATACTTTTCTCATATGACTACAAAGACCCGGAAGTTTCTTTTCACCATGCGTTTCTCATATTACTACAAAGACCCGGAAGTTTCTTTTTACCTGACTTCAAAAATATGGGCGCTTAAAAGAATGTTAAATTTTACTTTTGCTTTCTTATGCAGATTTGTCAAAAGTATGTTACTCAGTTACTTTTCCCTCTAGACCTGAGTTTAATTACTAAATCACAGCCAAACAGAGAAAATGAATTGTATGACAAAGTCTGCTTATGGTTTTACCAGCCAAGAATTATATTCATAACATTCCCACGAGACTTAAATTATGCAGATTTTACCAAAATTAGGATCTTATTCTAAGCTTTTCTGGTAGAAAATAAAAAACGTAAAGAGTGTTGCTTATTTGGTTTGAATGCGGGTGTGCAACCAATGACTCCAAATCCCTACTTATTTAAAAGGATCATTTTGACAGAGAATGTATCCGTTTGACCCATATACCCTGATAATAATTCTGTATTTCATATTTATACAGGATTGTTCTTCCAATTATCGTGCATACCTCATTGGGTGAGTATTTATACACAACAGATTGTTAGGTCCGCAATTTCCTTCTTTACAGATACACAGGTGGGAACAGTCAGGAGAGAATCAACCATTTAAAAACTGACTGTCGATTGAACAAATTATGTATCTCCAGAACGTGTGACCGAACGCTTGACATGCCCTTTGAAGGAAGGCATTCCCTTTTGTTTTATTTATCCAACTCTAAATGCCTCTTGTGCGCTTCGGAAGTCTTAAATCTAAGTTTTTCATCTTATATAATCCAAGTTTACACCCACTGTGTACATTTCTGCAATTTGCAGTTGCCTTTCTGAACACTTATGATGAAGTGATGGTTTCTGTTTGCAACATTTGTTAGCAACAGGGTTGCCAGAAGATTGATCGTCAAACGTGTGACTTAGTTGATATTGCCTGACGTTCTGGTTCATTAATGTTGCCAGCTTCCTGATGGCAATAACTTTTATCAAGCGCTTAAACCGTTTACTCTCTCTACCAATGACCTTTGCCTCATCCCAGTCTATAAGATGGATCTTTTCACCCACATGGCTCATCTGGCCACACTTAGCAATGGTCAACAATTGTTGCAAACAGGCAAATGTCACGTCATCATTGGTGTTGAAAGAGGCAACTGCAAACTGTCGAACCGTACACATTAAGTGTAAGCTTGGATTAGTTAGATGAAAATTTATTACCTTTTAATTTCAATGAACAATCATTATGAATCTCTTCAAGAGGGGATGTCTAAACTGTTTAGTCAACTAGAGCACCCGCATCATTTGAGCACTTTGCCTTTTATTAATTGATGGCCTCCAGTTGTCAGTTGACCCCAATGACCTCTGCTTAACATTTTACTTCGGCATTGTATTACGTTTGGGTCAGATGTTCTTCCGACCAAGTTTCGTAGTCATAGAGAATTCCTAAGCAAACCAGCCTCTAGTTGACCCCTGATGACCCATACCTGCTGTTTGACCTCATCATTGTATTACGTTTGGGTCATAGGTTTCTCTGACCAAATGTGTTGTTAATAGAGCGTTCCTAAGCAAATTGGCCCTTAGTTGACCCCGATGACCCCGATGACCCATACCTGACCTTCGACCTCAGCAATGTCTTATGTTTGGGTCAGAGATTCATATGGATGTGAAGATTTGTAGATATACAAAGCTTAATTTAACAAATGTAAATCAAAGAATCTTTGAAATAAATGTACTACAAATTCAGAAATCATCTGTATAGCAAGTAAAGAGACAAACTGAAGTAACAAGAATAACATTCCAATGCATTCCTAAACCTTGAACTAATGACTTGCACATATTGTCATCCCAGAAGATACCTGAATTTAATTTGAACCTCATGTAAATGGACTTGTATATTTGTAGATATTCAAAGCTTATGAAATCATTCTGAAAGCACCACTGTCCCTGATATTCAAAGCTTATCAAAATAATTCTGAAAGCACCACCTATCCCAAGGGACAGGGGAATGGAAATGGAAATAAATATGTATGCTATTAGTGTCTTTGGGAGATATCGTTGTGTATGAGTAAAAAAAACCATAACAATAACATTTATTTATATAATTTGAACAGGTGTCATATTTGAGTTGTAAGTAGAAAGTATTGTAGAGTATATAATATGATATGTGCACATTTGTGCATATAAAGCCAATGTGGCAAACAGTTAACCAGTGCCAGACGCTTTAGTGTCATTTGATCCTCATGTGAAGTGAAACATTGTACTTGTCTTGTCAAATCCAACAGATATTTACAATTCACCACAGATCCCCATTGGATTTATTTTGTATCTTATGTAGCCAGACATGTGGCTCAGTATTCAAGTATTTTGAATAATTGACCATTGTTTGGCTGGCACAAGTATATTCATCAGATACTTTTTTTGTATTTTAATAGACATCTTTTACTTATTTTTCTAACCAGATTGAGTGATGTTATCCTTTCCATGTTTTTCTGCAAAATTTTACTTTGTTGAGTGACACTGTTTACTTGTTACTATAAATTAGCATACATTTCTCATTTCTAACACCATCCAAAAATCTCTGGTCTTCCTTTTAACACTTTTTTGGTGTGACCATTGATTACTTTTACACTTTAACTATTTATATTTGATCTTTCCTGGGGTAGAGGGTGAGCTTTGAAGTGACATTCAGATCAAACTTATTAGTTTGCTCAGGAGATGACACTTGCTACTACTATTATCTATACCTCGACATTTCAGTATGGCTGGCTACAGTATAGGCGAGTCTGACAGCTTATTCTTCAACGTTTTGAATGCCATTTCTTGCGGAACTCCCCATCTGATTTTGTTGGGTTCCCCTTTCTTTGTTCGATCTGTCAACGGACATCCTATTGCAGCAAAGTCAGGAATGAATTTCCTGTAATATCCTGCTAATCCTAGGAATGACCTAAGTTGTGTCTTAGTTCCTGGTCTAGCTGCTTCTTTGATTGACTTCACTTTCTCGGGTTTGGGTTTCAAAACTCCTCTTCCTACCATATGTCCAAGGAATTCTACTTCGTTGAAACCGATGAAACACTTTGATGGACGTGCTGTCAAGTTTGCTTTTCGAAGTCTTCGAAACACCTCCTTCACAATTGCTATGTGTTCTTCCCAAGTCTGTGTATGAATCAAAATATCGTCTATATAGTTGTGGACATTTTCTAGTCCATGAAGTAAAATACGCATAATTCTGCTAAATGTTGCAGCGGAATTTACGAGTCCAAATGCCATAACTTCAAATTTGTAGAGACCACTATGCGTCACGAATGTAGCATATTTCTTGGACTTCTCTTCCATTGGAATCTGCCAATACCCCTTCGATAGATCGATCTTTGAGAAGTAATGATCTTTGGATAATTGAGAGAAAATCTCCTCTTGATCTGGTATTGGTTCGGCATCAAACTCTGTTTTTGCATTAAGACGTCTTGTATCACAGCAGCACCTGTATGTACCATCTGGTTTTGCTACCATGGTCAATGGACATGCGTACGGACTAGTACTCTTTGTGATGATTCCCATTTTCAACATAGTCTCCACCTCCTTGTCTACTTCTTTCCTCAATGCATGGGGAGTTGGATACGGCTTACATCTAACTGGTTCCTCATCTGTCAAATGTATCACATGTTCACCCAAATTCGTCCTTCCAGGTATGTCGGTGAGAACGTCCTTGAAGTTACCAAGTGTCCTTTTAGCCTCTCTTTGTTGTGAATCCTCAAGTTCTGGTCCGATCTTCACATCCTTTATAGTTTCCTTTGGTTCTACTGGTGGTAAATGAAGTAGCTCGCTGCTCTTCATACCAAACGGTTCCTGGTCATCTATGTCATCATCATCCTCTTCTTCGATGACTGCTGCTCCTATAATAGTCAATGCTCCCAACATTTCCTCTGGTTCCGATTCCTCTGGTGCTTGCTGCATTCTACGGAAGTACCTTTTCAACAGGTTTGCATGAAATGTTGTCTTTCTACTTCCCATGTCGATCTGATAGTTCATGTCACTGATCTTCTTCTCAACCTTGAATGGACCCTTCCATTGCATTAATAGCTTATTGCGATCAGTAGGCAGCAAAAGAAGAACCTCATCTCCTTCTTTGAATCGTCTGGATCGTGCCTTCTTGTTGTATTGAATGCGATATCTTTCCTTGGATTTACGCAACTCGTCTCTGGCCAACTTACACGTTTTTTCTAATCTGTCTTGCAGATCGATTACATATTGATATGTAGTCTTAGTCTCACCTTCTTTGCTCTGGTCTGTCCACAGTTCCTTCAAGATCATCATAGGACCTCTGACATCGCGTCCGTAGAGCAACTCGAACGGAGAAAATGACGTACTTGACTGGGGTGTTTCACGATATGCGAATAACAAGGGAGATATATACCTATCCCAGTCTGTAGGTCTCTCTTCACACATCTTTTTCAGACTGGACTTTAAGACACCATTGTATCTTTCTACGAGTCCATTGCACATTGCATGATATGGAGTTGTCGCAAGGGGTTTGATAGATAATAATCGACTCACCTCTCTCATTACTCCAGACATAAATTGACTGCCTCTATCTGTCAGGACTTGTTTTGGAATACCAAGTCTACTATACATGTCAAGCAATGCTTCGGCAACTACTTCTGCTTCAATTGACTTGAGTGGCGAAGCTTCTGGATATCGAGTGGCGTAATCCACAAGTACAAGGATATATCTGTGACCTCTTTCTGTGGCAGGTTTAATTGGACCTACTAGGTCAACAGCGACCCGTTCAAAGGGAGTATCTATAATAGGCATATCACCTAATGGGACTTTACCTACCCTTCCTTTTGGGACTGTTCTTTGACATATATCACATGACAAGCAATACCTACGAATATCAGCTCCAATACCGGGCCAATAGAAGTTTGTCATGACTTTGTCGCTGGTCTTTTTAGAACCTTGATGCCCTCCTAATATAGACTCATGCGCTATCTGGAGTACATGTTTTCTATACTCATAGGGGACAATGACTTGAAGGAATTTATTACCAAATTCTACTTTTGGTGAAGTAAATTCTCGATATAAGATACCATTATCTACATAGTACCTAGTCCTACTACCATTCTTACCTTCTTTGACTTCACCGGTTGCTGCCAATTCTCTAGGCCTAACCAACGTTGGATCAGCAAGCTGTTTTTGTTTCAACAACTCGGCAGTAACATTTCCCTCTATTGTTGGTGCGGTGATTAATGGCTTAAACGGTTTCAGCTTGTTTTTTAGCTGACCTCTAGTCTCAACCATCGCAACCTTGTCTTTAAGCCTATTGTCCATATCACTTTGTTGTTTGACGCTTACTTTACTTCCCACATCAAATACTCTAGGCCTAGTATCCGTCTCCGTCTTCTTCCTTACCTCTTCTATTTTAGGCCTATTTTGTGTGGTGTCTGCGTCTTTATTGACTTTATCTACCACTGTTTCTTCTACGTACCTTTTAGGTGTCCACGTTAGATCAGGCTCACCTGGCTTACGTATACCTTTTATTTCACCTAGTACAAGTGGGTATACTGGATTTCTAACACACAGTGCGGACACTTTACCAACAAAGTACGGAGTATCTACCTCAATTTCGGCTATGGGAAAACGTCTCACTGTTCTATCAATGAGTAAACATGTTTTAGTCTTACCAGTGTATTGCGACTCCTTAACCAAACTCTGCTTTATGACTACTCCATCACAACCAGAGTCCCGTAACACTTTCACTGGTTGTTTCCCAACTAAACCATCAACCACGTACATGTCTTTTTCCGGTTGTGGATGACATGCAGCTGTCACAATTGGGAGTTCTTGACCTTCATCCAATGTAAATACACTATGTCCAGGAAATATACCATTACCTTGATCAGGTGTCATCATAAGAAATGCAACTTTGTCACTTTCTACTGTACTTTCTGCACTACTTTTGTCATTAGGCCTATCTACTTTATTCCCAAAAAGAGCATTCAAATGTGGTCTTTTGTAGCAATCTTTGGCAAAATGACCAGTCCTTCCACAAATGTAACATGCGCCCTTTGGTTTAAGACTAGACCTATTCTGACCTGATTTTCCAGATGTTTCAGTAGTTTTGTGGTTCCCACTATAATTAGGCCTTCTTGGGGGAACTGGTTTAGGATTCCTCACTTTCTGTGCATTATTGGGACCCCACCAACTACGATGTGCTTTAAGATATTGGTCGGCCAGTTCTGAAACCTTCCTCATATCTTTTGGTTCACGTTCTCTGATAAATATGGCCATCTCTTTAGGGACAGTGTGGAGAAATTGATCTCTGATAATAAAATCAATAATTCCTTCTTTACTGTTATTAACATATGAGAGATCTGTCCAACGATCAAAATACTTCTGAATGCGATGAGCATATTGGGCTCCTGATTCGCCCTCTTCAGGTTTACACGATCTAAATTTCTTCCTGAAGCCTTCCTCATTTAACTCGTATCTATTCAGAATGGCATTCTTTAAGTATTCATAATCGTTAGCCTGTTCCTCATTTAGGGAGTAGTAAACGTCCAGACCCTTTCCCGTTAATAAAGCACTAAGATCTGTTGCCCAATATTCACTAGGCCAGCCTTGCATATTAGCATATCTTTCAAATCGGTTTAGATACGCATCTATATTGTCTTTATTTTCATCAAAGTTGGGTAATCTTGGGACTCTACTTTTAACCCCTTTTGTACCATCACCTTTTGAATAAGATTCTTTTTTCAATTCAGCTTGACGTACCTTAGCTTCTTCAATTACAATTTGTTGGGCTAAAGTTTGTTCTTCTCTATTAAGAGAATCATTTGCTTCTTGTTCTCTAAGTTTAAATTCATCAAGGCTACGTTTATATTCAAGTTCTCTATGCGAACTTTCCTCAGCAGCTTGTTCTCTTATGAAATTTCGCTCTTCAGCTGCTTTATGAATTTCATATTCCTGCTTTTGACGCTCAAATTTTATTTCATGTTCTTGTTTTTGTTTTTCATGTTCTAGTTCTAGTTTTTGTTTTTCAACTTCGCGTTCTGCAGCCCGAGCCGCACGTTCATCATCGCGCTGCGCTTTTAAAACTTCACGTTCAGCTTTAATGAAATCAAGTAAATCTTTACCGTTCAACCCGACTTCTTTACCAAGCGCAGTCAGTTTTTCTACTTCCAACTGACTAGACGATGCCATGATCAGACTCAGTTTAATTTAGTACATGAATTTGAATGTAAATCCCTAGCATAGGCGAAGAATTAATGAATCAATAAATACTCGGATATGGGGTAATTTGGGTATTTGTCAATGACAATACTACAAAATATTGACAATCAATTTTAACTACCTACGCGTTGTATGAGAGTTGTCTAATACATTATCACATAAACATAGTCAATGTCAACAAGATACAAAGCATAAATTGACTTACCAACCCCCAAATCTCTACTATTCAATTCGAGATTCATCAGCGAATTACTGCCTGCTGGGACTTTACTCACTGTGCCTGAATCGACCACACCACGAATACCACCTGTTGGTTACAAACAATTGAAATATCGTAAGTTTATGAAAAGTTAGATAACTTCAATACTGTTCCCGATAAACTTGTGAATAGTTTGTTTGTTACACCATGCGTGTCACACATGCATTACTACTGAGCTTTTCCCGGACAAGCCCCCATTTGTCAGTGCTTCTCCACCAAATAACTTATTTGCTCAGTTGACACTAGGTTTAACAATACAAACGGAACAAAATTTATCTTGAACTATATTACAATTTTATTCAATAAATACAAACGAAACATCATATCATTTGAGTACCACCATTCTCAATCTTATGTT
>JAUMTS010060680.1:0-10824 GCA_032273385.1 Ophiopholis aculeata | reverse complement strand
GGTTTATTCGTTTCTGCTTGTTATGTATTATTTGTTCTAGTTTGTGATTTGCTCTTCTTTCGCAATCATTTCTATTTTCTTTGGGTCAAATACAATAAGTCCAATTTGGCTCTGATTATCCGTTTGTCTGTTTTATTTATTTATATATATATCTATTTATTAGACTTTTTATTAATCTATTCAGTTGCCTCCTCAACGATACCACATTATTTTATTAGACTTCTCCTTTAATTAATAATTACTTTCAAATGTATCGTTTAAGAGCGACTGGACGTTTGGCCTACACTTATGATTTAAACAAACCGCTATTTGAAATTGCATCTATTGTTCATATTTACCAGTTTCGGGTATAAATTGTGCACATTGAATACATTTCATAATGGTAAAAATATCTTTAAAACTCCCAAAAAATTGTCAAATCCAAGCAATATAAACAATAACTACAACAAAACATGTTCTACATAATTGTATCGGTATTTTGTTACCCTTTGTAGATTCACTTGTACCTTGACTCTCATCTTGGACTAATACATAGCTACAAATGAGTTTTTTCATAGATTTTGATATTCCTATATAATGAACGCGTAACGATTAACTCTTTTTTTTATCAAATGTACTAAAATGTCTCCTTATCCTTAGCGTACACATTCTACCTGTTTTGGACCATGTAGGCTATAGAAACGCGTTTGTTTTATAATGCCCAGTTAACGGGTTTCCATTAGGGATGACAAATCAGGTTAATTGGAATTACAGGTCTAGACATCCCGTAATATGTATTTATCATAACATACTTTTATTGACTCTTAAGAACGTCAAAGTACATTATGGCTATAAAAGGCATATCAACAACTCTCGTCGTAACGTGCTTTTGGTGTGCTTATGCAAAAAGTTTCACAAAACAACACTGTTATGGTTCTTAACTGTCTATAATTGAATGTCTAAATTTACAATCAGATTACTAAACTCTTATTATTGACATTCCCAAATTTATTTTCCAAAAAATCTAGACATTTAAACCATTAGAAACGTATTTAATAGTTGTTCAACCATGCCAATTCTTATGTTCTAACTTAATTTAATAACGAAGACAAATTGACTTTTGTATCATTTTTTGTTTTCGTTGTCGATCGATCGCTGTGGTATAATAGAAAATTGTTTCGTTTCCACTTTATGCATCCTACACAAAAATCCACTAAGGTGCCTTTTTTACACACTTTTGGAGGAATTTTTATATTTTTCTGCTATAATCAATAGTTGTGAACCTATTTCAACATATCTACTGAATTTCAGTAAAAAAATATATCAAAATAGTGTCTACTGCCCCTTTAAGAATTTGAAACTAAACAAATTGTACCCCTTCTTTAGCAAATATATTTTCCCTATGCACAACCGTGTTTGTTTTCTATAATTTACACTTATTATTTTCCATTTAAATTTAGAAAATCATCTCAATCAAAATCCCAACTAGCAACTGTACAAAAATACAGAGAAACCTAACTTTTCATAGGTTGAATCACTAGAATACAAGGGTAAAAAGCAAGAAAAACATTTGTCCAGTAGACAGTTAATCATAATGGGTAGCTAGCTATACAGTGCACACCCTTATGATTGTAATCGCTTTCGTATTGTAAAAAAAAAAGGTGTTAAGGGACTCAATGAAGTTATTGATTGGATTTGTGGATTTATCAAGTGTTGTTATATTTGATCTATTATTCAAATACATATAAAAGTATACATCTATTTCTTGCATCAATTTTTAACAAAAATGCCAGTTGTTTTAGTTTTGACAAACAAACACACAGTTTTGTTTGTGTTGCTCTTTTTCTCAACGCTTAGAAGTGACTGCTACTCCCAACACTAGATTATCGATCGCTATTGGATAAAGATTTGCCAGTTGGTTTTCCCCTGATATTTCGGGATTTTTATAAAATGCCTCTTTTGATTTTTGAGCTGGCAGGAAGGAATTGTTGTCAACCATTCATAAATCTGTAGTAACAGATCATGTTATAATTAGCAGTGATAAATATTTTAACAGTAAACATTTATATAGAATATAATCCATTAATTACATGATATGCAAGCAGAAAAGATGCATTATTAAGTATATCCTAACTATTTCATTTTGTAATTGAAATAATATAGCACCAAAAGTAATGATACGAGAATCCAGGAGACAATAAGCAAAGATATAAACGCTACACTGAGACATACTGAGTGTTTTGTTTAAATACAAGTGTGATTTGTGCTGACAGCTTCAACATCTTTCTGTCTGTACGGGAAATCTAGATCAACGTTTGCCAAGGTTGTCGGCTGTCTAGGAGTGTTTTGTTCCACGGTACGATGAACTCGGTTAACTTGAAATGATGGTTAGAACTGCTTTTGTGATATGAAATAAAGCATTTGTATATCTCAAAGTCCATATTGTTAATATTTGAACAACGAAGGTATGTAAATGATTGATTAACATGATTAGGGGAACAAACAGTCAAAGAGAAAAAAGAACAATTCAAAATAACTGTATGAAGGAGAAATTTTACAGAGTATTACGATTTTATTTGTGGGATTGTCTGTATAGTGCTTGTAGCAGTCATACGTGCCAATTAATAATGTGCAGGCCGTTAATACAAGATGTGCACCTAATTGTGTTATTTCACCAGAGGCGAAACCAAGTTATGATCAATAAAACACGAGTTTCCATTTCAAGAAGTATTTGGTGCAAATATAACAATAAATAAAAGCTAGTATGCCTAAAACTCTCTCGCTATTAATTGTATACGTGTTTGGAAGAAACTATTTTCTTACGCAACAGAAAATTGTATCACGTTGCTTCTTGTTAGAACGATGCACTGTAAAGTGAGTAACATTTCCTCTTAACCAGGCAGACTTCTTGTTTGTAAAGAGTACCTTAGGCTTGTACGTGATAAAAAGCTGAGAAAAGAATTATTTACTCCTGCTTTTCACATACAAGAATTGCTTTTGGAATAGCTTCAGTCAAATCTAACACTATGAGAAATCATGTGCTGCAATCTACAAGATACCAATGTTGCTTTGCTGTCGCATACGGTTTAAAAAGTTCTGTGGAATTTGTTTCAAATATTTTAATTAAAAAGTTATAATGTTTTTTTCTTCTTTTTTCATCGGTAAGTCTATTCTAGATTTATTTCTCTTTCAAAGTTAATTAGGCAAAATTGTGCACACCTTATCTTACTTTTACCTAGTTGTATCTGCTATTCATGTGTTTTTCTCTGTATTATCTATTTTCTATTAGATTCTATACACATCTAATTATATGTGGACAAATACTATGATTTAAACAATATACATCAACAAAGTTCAAAGATTGCGTTTTTGTGAAAAAATTGAAACGGTTGATCTATTTTCGGATATATTTAGAAAATTATACGAAATTCTAAAATGTGAGAAAATAATTTCGAGATAATTAGATCTAGCTTCTAAACGAAATAAATTTTTAATAGCAACACGCGAAATGTTAAATTAGAGTTTTCCCCAAAACACATATAGGCAAAACCCACGGTTTTCGATGATTTTCTCAACCACTATCTAACGTCATCAATGTATTTGGCTTGTCATTGCATTCGACAAAAAAAGGTTTAAATCAGCGGTTGCAGATTTATAGCTGAAAAACGTTGACCAAAAATAGTTGGTTTAAAAGAAAACGTTATAATAGCAATAGCCTTTGCAAAAAGCAACCTTTACCCATTTTAAAATGAGTACCGTCAAAACACATCCTTTATGTGTATAAACTAAATAATAATGTCAATTTAAACATACAAATGCATCAAAGTTGAACAAACCCATTCGAAGCCAACAAGTGTTTTTTTATATTGCTAGTGGCTTATTTCTATCACGATGTCGTTAATCAATAATCTGATTATTTTCCTTAGAGCCACATCCTTACAAACGACGAAATGTCGGACAATGCGTACTCGTAGCCAGACGGTAAAGGTTTAAATGTAGAAGTACTAGAGATTGGGTCTTATCCAAGTTTCTTTTTATTCGAAAACAACATTAAGAGTTGCAACACTTTGATTAATTTGGTGAAATTATTATTCGAATGTTTTTATGTATATACATTAGTACGATCGAATATTATGTCTTCTAACCGACATATTATAATGAGTCGGTTTTTGTGCTTTGTGATTGAAAACTCTTAATAGCATTAATGATTTTATTCGAGGCAAATAATTTTAATCTGTTTATTTTATAGTGTAAACAGAAAAGTATCAGATTCTGTATAACACTAATGTGCAAAATATTTCCTACTTCAGAAAAAAACCTCATCCACTTCAAACAACCTTGACTGTATCTCTAATGACTTCTTGTTTGTGTAGAGTTGATGTGAAGAAAGTAGGAAATCGTCTGCTGGGGAAACTTGATACATTTGAAGTGCTTTGGAAAATTTAGATTTGAGATAAAAGTCATAGATAAGCATTAGTGTAAAGTATGATCGCTAAGTAGATGGCTAGGTGTTTAACCCCCCATAGTTTTGGATACCGGATAAAACATATCAACAATAGGAATATAAATAAATTGATATATATATAAATATGATTTCAAAAATACTTGTGTGGAATCTTGCCTTATATAACCTTGACAAATAAGATTGGAATACAGGAAGCTTGAATTTAAACTAGATTGCAACAGTGCTCAAAGCACAAACCTCCGGCATAATATTTTTGTTCATTATGTGGTACAAGGTGTACCGGAAAAAAAACTGTATTCACCCAACACTGCTTTTATACCCGACTTTAAGACATTTGTTTGATATGGCATAATCCGGAATATAATTTATAACCTTTACATAGATGTTAAATTATGCAAATTGACTAAACCTATCTGAGTTTGAATAAATTGCGTAATAATAATGTTGTTCCACAAACGCAGTTTTAACAGATTTTCAATCATGAACTGGACTCAACTGACCTCTAACCAGTGAGACTGTTTTCAATCTGTTCATTACGGTGAAGACGATATGAAATTTACTCAAATCAAGATAAGTCCAGATCAGTTTAGTCAATTTTCGTTATATAAAAAAGTAAAACTATTGAAATAATTCCTTGACTTGAAGAAATGTGTTTGATATGGTATAAAAGCACCATTTTTAAATGGTCGGTGTTTCTTTGAATAACAGGGAAAACAATAAAACACTTTCAATGTAAATTAATAAATACCAATATCATATTATTGTGACAACAGCTTTCAATTAATTTTCAGTGCTTGTGGCGTTTTTTGACCTTACGCGCCAGCCAATGCATTATCGTAAGTATCTGTTAACTAATCTAATGTTGTTAAACGACCAGACAAACCGGTTTGTGCAAATTCAGAAAATAAAACGCACTTTTCTGTCCAGTACTGTAGATAGCATTCTAGTTTAATTTTAGGGTGTCTTAATTCATCTCGAAAGCCGCTTTCTAGTTCAAAGAAAGGCTCTAAACATTTCGTTTTGTTTCTTTAAAAGTTCTGTCTACAGAAGGGTTAAAGAACAATTTAAAACTTAGAAGAACCATTTTGTAAGAGTGTGGGATTTTTAAATTTCAAATTTTAGGTTTGGAAGCGCCTTCACTTATTTGGGTCGTTAATTTCAATTTTTACCTTTGGAATCGCCTTCACTTATGTTGAATTTAAAATCAGTGATCGTCATAGTCCCATTTAAATAATTTCAAGATATTGACTACTTCAAGAGGAAACAACCATAGTTATGTCAATATCTAAAATATCGTCATCCAGTCCTTTTTCTCAACGGAGCTTGAGATTTCCTATTTTAGTTGGTTCGATGGATATCGGATTTAGTTAAGATTAACACACATACTGTAAATGTACATATCCTTCGATTAACATCAACAAATCATCAGGGATAAGTAAAGTGCTTTGAAGCTTTTGTAACATTTGTTATTTTTTAAGACGCTTTTATATTCAAATGTTCGTGTATTTACTTTTGAAATAAAAATCCATAATTGCATAAAGATAGGTTTAACTTCTATTAATTGTAGTTACTGCTCTTTAAATATCGGGATAACATTGCTGTTTCTCATCAACATACATTTAGGGTGTATTAAAATAAAGGCTTTCAGCGTTTATGAAATTTCGGAGTAAAAGACTTAACTGAAAAATCACTAATAAACCGTAGCTTCGGCTAATGGCCAAAACACACAGGCTTAAGTTTATTAAAACAAGACGTACTTTTTTAAGTCATTTAAAAACAAAAATTAAAACGGTTTATATACCCGGCCACTTTTACTAAACCTGACTGAGGCAACTGATTTGCTTTCATTGCAATGGGGTGCTTACCTTCAATTTGTAGTATATATATACGTTATAATATGTAGTGGTAGTATCTTCTAAACGTTTAATTTTTGTCCTTCCCGACCGGTAATAGAGGGAACATGTAGGGCCTCCTGTTATCCTTGCAAACTTGACGGTACTTGTTCATCTCCTGAACAATGGCAGTATAAATGTTCATCATAGAAACGTGTGAAGTTATCTTCTAGTTATCAATCGGCTGCATAGCTTGGCGACGATACTATTCCTCAAACACTGCCATCAATAATAATTAATTAATGACGCAATTGCGCCTGGACTCTCTGCATCTGCAACAGATTGTGGTTGAAGGAAATGCAACTTCTATAATATCAGGTGGTAAATATTTGGCATGCATGAAACTTTAAAGTATTCAAGGTAGTAAAAGACCTTAAATAACTGAGGTTTCGACGTTTCAGATGTGATATATGATAATCTGAGAAATGATTGAACAACAGTTGCAACCTTCTACTGAAGCATGTATAAGAGTTAAATGTATAAAAATAATAACCATTATGTTCCAACTGTCTCAACTCTTTTTGACCTGTGATTTGCCATGTCGCTGTTATTTAAAATCATCTACATGTGGTCAATGACCAGGGTTATAATGGTTATCCCCTGCCCTCGGAGCTTCATTATGCCCTTTGTAGTCTTGAAAGTGGACCACATAGTTGGCAATGGACACATTCATAGATACTTTATCACTATTAAATTTCAAAACAAACCAGGTCCCTTTTAGAACTTATTCTAATTTTAATAGATTGCAATTTTACACTCAACCCCTTTTACCTCCTATTTTCAAATATGTTTATTTGCTTGCTGCGTTGTCTGTTACTGGCTTGTTTTATGATTATTTTGGGTAGTGTTATAGATCAGGCAGACTTAAAACAATTATATTATATACCTACGGCCTAGTCTTAGTGACCTATTTCAGTTTTGAGATAGTTGATGATCTATCTAAAGTTAAACACTTACGTACCGAATGTGTTATTAAGAAGGCCATGGTCTTTTCGTATTATTATAGCGTGAATTATTTTGTTGGCGAGTGAACGTCTCCCTGCACTTAAACAGACAGGAATGATTTCCAAACCAAGCCCAATACAGCAACGTGTTCTACACAGTCAACATGACAGCCCAAATAATCCTACTATGGAGACTAATAAAACTATTTTATTGTTTTATTTTTTTATTTGTTAATGTTGAGCTGTATTAATAGCTTTAAAAGTTAATAATTAAATTTGAAATACAAATCGAGAATATTGCACAATCAGAATTTGAAACTTGTAAAACCGTTGTTAATACTTATATTTTCATTAAAGAGATGATGACATATGATTTATGCGTCTGGTTAAATATTGTTTTCAACATGGTGAGTATTTCTGAAACAAAGAGTCGGAGTAAAAGGGCCTTTTGAACTTTTTCTACTTAACTTAAAGATTCAGATTGTCAAATTGAGAAAATAAAGTGGTTGCCAAATAATTGGTAGTGCTAGTCAAAATTACATACTTAACATTCTTCTTGCATACCATTTGACTGCTTGAACCTCAAGTGCATTTTTATCGCCTGAAACATAGACACACATTTCACAATTGGACGTGACATGACCATTGATCTAAGTGTTCAGACATGCGAAAAGGCATAAGTCATCGACATGCAAGGCTAATGTATCTTCTATCTTAGAGCATATACGCAGTGCAGGCCAGTTCAAAAACAGTACTACCAAAATGCACAATCGGATAAGAAATGTACTGTTCGACCTTGTTTCAAGCAACAACTGGTATTTGTTGTGGATTAGTGAATACATCATAATTGGCAATAGATATCTATAGCACCCTCAAGTATTTTTATGAAAATAACAGCGAACATAAAACACACATTATTAAACCACAATAATATAATGTGTAACAACCAGATTCAGAATCAATAAATGAATTGATTGATTGAAATAGCTAATTTTAAACTAGATAAAACATTCTGTACGTCAAATTCGTTTGTTTCACTTATTTCTGTATACTTGCAATTTTCTAAAGACATGAACCATGAACCATTTTAAAGAAGACAAAATGAGTGTTTTCCTACATTGGTTTATTCCATTTAATATGTATGGCTTTGCATACAACTGACATATCGTTGATCGAAAACAATAAGACATATTAATCTTCCTAAACATCAACGGAACTATTCATCATCGAAAAATAAACACGATGCAACAAAAAAAAAAAAAAAAAAAAAAGCAAACAAAACAATGACAACAGCAAAACAGACTCTACGTTATGTGATTATTGTGATCTGTACTTCGGTCCCTTCAGCGGCTTTACACGTGTGTGGACTCTCATTACATTAATAAACTGGTACAAATGAGACCAAATTCAGGCTTGTCAACACTACCTGCGTGACACTACTTCTCTATGGATGTGAATCCCGGGTACTCTTTGTCAACAAGGAGAACAAGATAAAACAGCTTTTGCAACATCCTGCTACAGGATCATGCTGAACATCACACGCCCTGGTCGCATGAGCAATGCACGAATGAATGAAATGACGAACACCCAGCCTCTCATGAACACTGTAAGGCAGCGCCAACTGCGTTTACTTGGACATGTTTAGAATGCCAAAAACCTTGCAGAAGATATGCCTTCTTCGTACCAATTCACGGCAGAAAGAGACCAGGGCGACAGAGGACAAGTTTTCTATCCTAGGTCCAGAAAATATTTTGGGATACATAGGGTGATCTATACACAGTTGCATCTGCAAACAATTGCATCTTTAGCGTCAGATTGCAGTGCTTGGAGAACATTTTGGAGTCGCCTGCTCCGCAGCTGAATGATGATGATGATGAAAAATGAAATTGTCTTCCGAGATGTTGATGATATTTTATACCTAATATATAAATTGATAAAATATTTTGCTTTTATACCCCAAGAGTTCTAATTCTGTATGTACTGCATAGTTTTTACGACGATGCATTTAAAAGAAAAATATGTCAAGGGGGACTAAAAGTACATTTATAATAAAATCAGGTTAATTGAAATTATTCAACTGGTCTAGACATGCCATATAATTTATTACAACAAACTATTCATGACTTTAAAGAACGTTAAAGTACATTACGTACAAATATTTGCAAGCACTATCATAGAAACATACTATTGTTTTGAAATTTACTTAAGAAGTTTTAAAATTAGTAAACTTTCCCCATCAGTCGGAATTTTATATTTTATAAAATGCTCTATTCACTTCTATAAATACAATTTACCTTTTCTCGTGAAAACCATCGAACGGGCTTGTACAACCCAAATTCAAGAATATCCTGTCAGCAACAATCTCAGAGGTAAAATAACATCTGCTACAGTAATGAGGCTGCCTTACTTCTTCTTGCTTTAGATAATGGAAATAAAGCTTTACTGATTCTTCTTGACTATTTTGCTGCTTTGGACAACCATGATGTCTTTCTTGAAAGACTTGTTGAGAGATATGGAATAACCGACTATGTTTTAACCTGGTTTAAACAATACTTCAATCAACGCTCTCAATCCATTTTTGTTAATAATTCTGTTTCTGAATCACATATTCCAATTAAAGGAGTTTCCCAGGAACCAGTTATTGGCCCATTATCGTTTACAATGTATACATCTCCTCTTGAGGATATTATTGCATCGCATGATTTAAGTAGAATGATCTACGCTGATGTTACTCAAATCTACGTCATCATGAAAAACACTAATCGTGGAGCTCTCATTCCTAAACTTGTTAACATATATTGTTGATATAAAAGCATGGAGGACAAAACAGAAGTCCTTCATATAACATCTAAATTTAGAAAAAAGTATTCCTTTGCCATCTGTCGATATTGCCAGTGTTCCCGCCCGTTCAGCCTATTAAATCTGCTCGCAACCTTGGCGTCATCGGTGCAAATGATCTCAGCATGAATGTTTACGCAATAATATATGCCGCTCTGCATTTTGTTCTCTCTACAACATTGGGCGCATTAGAAATCTTCTGGATAGTTCACGCTTACATATCTTGTCATCTTGATCGGTGTAATAGCCTTTTATCCGGCCCTGCAGACTCCCATATTTCAAAGCTTTAGCGAATCTAGACTCCGCTGCTAGGCTTGTTTCGCGAACTCGTACTAGAGACCACATTACTCTTGTGCTTCGTACCCTTCACTGGCTACCTATTGAATATCGTATTATGTATACAATTCTACTTTTGGCCTCTAAGTGTCTTCGAAAATTTGCAACGAGATACCTCGTGGACTTAATTAAGGAATATAAACCTGCTCGTAATCTTCACTTATCATCTCAACTCAATCTCGTTTCTCCATCAGTTTCGACTATTTTATATGGACATAGATCTTTTTGTCATACTTCTCCCGAATTATGGAATAAGTTACCTCAGTATATGAAAGACTCTAAGACTCTTGGTTAATTCAAATCTTCATTGAAAACATATTTGTTTGAATTAGCATTTTGTAACAATTGAATTGTATTATTGATTTCTCAT
>JAUMTS010060569.1:0-10824 GCA_032273385.1 Ophiopholis aculeata | reverse complement strand
AAAGCCCGGTCTACCATCATTATTAAAGTTTAAAAGAAAAAGTCTACAAATGTCTTCATCATCCAGGAAGCTCTTAAATATACAGAATAGTTGAATTTGGAGTTTATGAATGTTTTACAATGCGTATGTTAGAGTAACATTTATTTGCAATTTGGTTGTGATCAATGATGACGACTGATAAAAAGAGGGTGTTGTCTTCATTTATTGCAATTGAAAGGAACGGAAGTTGGTTGCTCAAGTTACACTGTGTGTTACATATCTCTGACATTCCGTTAGTAGGGAATCCACTACACATGCTGCTGAGTTTGTCTCGAACGATGATGACAAAATATTAGTTTGGGGTTTTGATTAGATTTGAGAACGGGTTTTCTTGTTAGGGTCACGTTACTAATAAGTTGTTAAGTTCCGTTTTCGTTTGGATAGATTGATGTTGTTTTTACGTCAAGAAGCCAGCACATGTCTGCTGAAATATAAAAAAATAATTGAGAGCACAAAATCAAGAAGACAAATTTATTTTGACACGGAATAATTCATGTTACCTAAAGCGACTATTTATTATTATGGTAATATTTCAGCCTTACAACTACAATCAACCAGGGACACAAATACATGAAGGTCAGGAATTATGTGGTTCATAAATAATATATTTGATGAAAGAAGGTTGATTAACTGAAGAAAGTTTAATTGTAAGAATAATAAAAGCTTGATAAGATACAACGACTGTGGAAAATGTAAATTATGATGGGATAATCAGGTGAATAAGAATGCAACCAAGTTCGGATGGTAATTTCAGTTGGATCGAGTGTCTTGAAGTCATATTTGAACAAGAATCTAGAAATTGCTTTTTGGTTGTTCAATTAGTTCCAGTTCATTTTGCAACAATATGTTTATCGAAGACTTCTAAAGACACAAAAAGTTTTTTATTTATACATGCTCTTCAAAAGCAGAAAATAACAATCGTCTTACATATCTATCATAAGAAGACTTAATGACATTTACATTATCTACAAGTTTATTAGATACGCCTAAGTTTGTGTTATCTTTCACTTTTATTATTCATATTCAAATATGTACAAGCCTTACAACTAAAATCCGTGTTGTAAACAAAACATATAAGTCAATAGTTTGAGTTCATCGAGACAATAACTATAGAAGTAGGTTGATAAAGTAGGAGTGTTTTGTCATTAGCTTAAGATTTGTACTGAGATAATAAACGTAATACGTCTGAAAAAGCAACGGATTATTATTTTGAAAGCTGTGTAATCTTTTTGAGGATGGTTGTCTAACACACGTATTAATTGAAGATAATATATATGGTAGTATTTTTTCACTGGGATTTGATGACTTAATGAAAAATTAAAAGCAAGGATTAAGAACTGATTTGCTAGTATGTGTCCGGTGTCTTTAGCGCTGTTAGGGATTCCAAAAATTAATGACTCTAGATGACACCTAAACAATTTGTGGGGATAAATATGTGTTTGTCTTGTTTGAAATTCATGTGTGCCACTATGCGGTCACTCTATTTAGAAAGTATATTGTTATGATAATTCTTAAAATGCAACGCCCCTTGCATCATGTAATACATTTCAGATTCAATGATTATTACGTTTCAAATGTTAACAGTTTAGCTCGTAGAATAAGTCTTGAGTCTTGAATTAAGTCAGACTTTAGATTGTTTCGACTGAGATTGAAACTAAGACCTGATACCGAATACTTTTCGAAATGCAGCTCGTTATGTTATATTATTACTAAAGCTGTACAATCTATTTGATAATGGTTGATTATTAGAAGTAATAATTGGGAATAATATTTCTGGCAGTGTTTATTCATTGGGATACGGTGATATAATGGAATGTTTATAGCAAGGATTTAAAAATGATCTGGTTATCATTACTTTTAGTAATTGCTCAACGTATCTACATAGTATAGTTGGAGTTAAGCCACTATTTTTGAAAGATTTTTTAATGAGAAAACAAATGTAATGTCAAAAATCGGAAGTTTTCTAAAACGTGACAAAAGTTGTAAATAGTTAGACATGCTGTACTCTTAACGCAGTCATAATACGTAAAAATGAAACACTTCAGGAGTAGACGATTTATATTTCGTTGAATATGTTTTCCTCTTTAAGCACTCTGTTCATCTTCACTTCCACTTGTAGATAAGGTTACGACATTTAGAGAGCTTTTATCAAAGGCATCTGATCCGTTCAAGTGTCTGTGCAAAGAAAACAAGGATAGTACTCCCTTATGTGGCATCCAGGCTAATTAACTGCCGTATCTTGTTCATATGTCAATGTCTTGGTCATTGGAGTAAATAGAGCAACCTGCATCTTTGTCACGCGAATGATGTCTTGCTCGTTCTCACAGATGCACACTAGCACTTAGGCGATAAACATCTTATAATTTAATAAGCGCTTGTTTTTAGACAGTGTGTGCATGTTATGGCGGGTTTGCTCATTATCAATTTAGGTTTAGATCAATCAGGATTCATAGTTCTGCTATGAAATTATAGTCTTATTACCATAAAGGTCTTGGTAAACATACTATATCGTTTTCGCGTGTTCGTTACGAAATATATTGAGGACGAGTAGCAAGATGGGAGTGATATGGATGATGGCTGAACGCAGTCATACTCAATAAACGTGAGTGTCTTCAGGATTAGGCCTTCGGAGCAGACAACGTGCTATTTCGTTGTAGTTGTTTTCAAATATTTTTCCTCTGTATGCATTCTGCCCATCTTTGGTCCATTTAGAGAGTCTGTGCAAAGAAAACAAAGCAAGTACTCCCGCTTGTGGCATGCAGGCTAATTAAATGTTGTGTCTTGTATATCTGGTCAATATCTTAGTCATTAAGAGTTAATACAGAGAAGCGTATCTTGCTAACCTACCGACACCCATTCTACCGCTATAAATATACGGGTCGCTCGTTCTATACCAACATATACTATATATATATTTATGGGACATTCTGTGATTCTAGCAACTTCTTGGTCTGACATATCAGTAAAAATATTTAAAACAAGCTTTTTCCAAAAATTTCAATTGATTATGATTTCTCGTTTTCTAGTTATTGTATGAAAATCTATATTGCATGGCTCCATTGACTACTATACTGAGTTGTAATTGATCACATTAGTATGCGCAACATATCAGCAAAGGGATTGACAAAAATCGATTTCCCACGAAGCAAATATAGATTGAACGTATCACTCTTTGACGACATTGCCCAAACTTTAACTCATGACAAATGGACATTAAGTTTTCCGAAAACATGAATATGCCCTTATCTTGAAATTGATTAGACAGAAGAGGTTAGTTTCAGTCTTTATTCACAAGTGACAAAATTTAAATTTTAAGAGTATGTTAAAAAAAAGGAAAATTTCTTTAAATTTAGGTATTTTCAAACTATCTGCTCTGTTGCAGATCGAACTGAAAAATCCTTTTCAGGTTAATTACTTTTGCCCACTCCAACCGCATGTTTTATATAACGAATATTCTAAAGAAAACGAAGTTTGCTCATTAAATTTTAAAACAATCTAAACATTCTGTACTATACGCACAACCATAAGTCACAAGAGTGAAGTACTTTTGAAGACGAGACACAAGATTTTCTTGTTGTCTTTGATTTCAAATATGCTTCCTCTGTATGCACTCTGCCCATTTTCACTCCCACTTGTAGATAAGGTTACGACCTTTAAAGAGATTTTATCTCAGGCATCTGATCCTTTGAAGTGTCTTTACTACGATAACATAGACAGCATAGCCAAATGTGGCATGTAAGGTAATTAAGGCAGTGTCATCTCAAGTAACAGGTCAATGTCTTGGCCATTAAGAGAACACACATCTTGCTAATGTAAATGATGGCTCGTTGTAGGTAAAGATATGCAGATACTGAGATAGTTTTAACCTTGAATAATGCGAAACATATAATGAATATAATTGCCTGTTGAAACTTTTTTATGAATATATATGTTCAGAACTGGCTATTTGTCTGTTTTCAAAATTAAAACTTGGTTTATAAATTATAATCAAAACAAGTAAACAAAGTATGATTTTAATATATAATCAGGATAAAAGTCGCGAAACTCAAACAACTAGTGAAAATTACGTGAACGCAGCCATGAAACATACTTTATGCCCTTTCTATCTTCCTCTCTTGTGAATCTATGTTCTTTGAATAATTATATTTGTCAGGCGATTGTTGATTTATAGGATAATGAAGATGATGATATTGTACTTACTATCGCATTACTCTCTTATACCTGCGGTTAACATCTAATTCTTCTGATATGTATAGGGCAATTGCAAGACTAATATAACGTTATAGGGAAAACCAGTATGCTAGATACTTTATCATACCTTGTCAGTCCTTTGTATGCATTGTCTGTAGTTATACTTGTACCGAAATGAATGACAGGAATTTAATCAAGATGTGTGCATCTGACGTCATCAAAGGACTGGTTTCTACAATTGAGTGGTGCCGAGAGTTCTCATAGAGGGACATTTTACTTGTAGTGCAGTATCTCCATACAACTTATACAGTTTATCAAGTGCAGAAGGACTTCTCTCTGTCCAATTCAACCTATAAAGATGCAGCAAAAAGATCTTGTATGCCTTAAATCATAAATCATATTAATTACTAATGGATACATGGATTTGACAGACGTGGATTTATATTTGAATAAAACGTTGCAATATTTCAATTGGTTGGGGAAATGATTATAGTGTGGTTAATCGATTTAGTAAAACGCCTTAGACATGTGGGGTTTTGATTGGATTTGTAATCTACATTAACATATTACTTGTTTGATCATTCATCTGAGACCATTTCGTAATTATTCGATAATGGGATAATTTTGATAACGAGTTCTAGTTGCAAAACGTGATGAATTATTGATATAAACTCGTTAGGTGAATAATCCTCGTGGGATATTCTTTTTTCAGTTACTGGCCGTAAAGGTCCATCAACTGTAACCTGATATTTAATTTTAGTCTTCGTTATTACTAATGGTAATAACTAATTCATTGCGGTTATCATGTGATGTCAACGGCAGTATCTAGAGCAATGATATTGACCGATGGGAAAGGTCAGATATTTAATTTACACCCAATAGAGCGTAGCATGTCATGTTGTCAAACTATTTTAAAAGTGTCAGAATATCTAGGTTCATATATCAAGGAACCACTATCTCAAACAGTGTGGTAGACACAATAGGAGAGGGCGCTGTTTGGTATGGGTATACGATATGAGAGGACGCAGTTTGGTTCGGGTAAGTCCCGGAAAATACAAAGAAGATGCATTCGAGTGTGTAGTGTTAGCCTTCAACAGAAAGGCTTATTCATTAAAACGGCCATTTGCATTCATGTGATGTTCAATTTTACAATTCTTTTACTTTGTTTCTGTTTTTGTTTTTGTTTTTGTCAAGAATTACACAACGTACTTTATCTACACTGTCCATCCATCAGTCGTATATCACTGAAATCGAAAATTGTTATTTGGCTAGGGATGACATCTCAAAATTGACAAGGATAGTTTGTGAAACTATCCGTCAAACACACCACTGTTGCTGCCTAAAGAAGGAGTTAATTAGTAGACAATATAATTGATCTTCAGGCAATTTTAAGTATGATTTGCCCGGCAACTAAATTGTCAAACAATTCAAAGCATAACATTTTGAGACAGGAATTGTGAAACACATTTTAGCTTTCTTACGTTTCCTTCTGTGTATCACTTTGCTTTAAAATCGGTTGCTCTATTTATGTCATTTCTAATTTGCTTCACACTTATATGAAAAAGATTTCAGAAAGTACATTTATCATTATGAGAAAAAAAGTTTTTTTAAACGCATTCCAGTGTTTTAATCATGACTCAACAACCATGTTATTGTTGTTTTAGAAACGCATCATTTGGGAGGGATAACCGCGTTGAGTGGCATCAATTTAAGACTGCCTAAAATAGACATGTTGACCTTGGGAAGGAGAGGCTGCCTTCAAATTTGGCTGTCTGCTCCTTGCAGTCCGCTTGATGGCCGGACGTTTATGAACTGTACCCTTACGTGTTGTCACGATGACGAAGCGGGACGTTTTGAGGTTATATAGATTATGTTAGCATGGTAATTATAAGATCTTGGAAGCCTACATCTGTAAAGCTGTCGAATTGGAGAGGCTTGTATCGATTATGCTTTGTATGCATCTTGCTAAAACTTTTGAAAAAATACCAATCAATTTGAGGAGAGATTGAAGAGAAGAACCTCGTTATAGGAACCTTTTGGAAATATATTCGTTCCTGTATTACCATTTACAATAAGACAGTGGACGGTATATTCAATAGTTTACACATACAGTGTGCTGATTTGCTGATGTATGGCCTAGTACCTGTTCCCATCAAACATTTTTCTAGGAGGGTACTTCAATTGGGCAGTGACGGTGGCATTTACACATGCGCGTTAGGATTTTTACATGAAGAAGGTTTCGTCAAACTTGTGCGTGATTAAAGTCCCCCGGGATAGTTCATGGTTAAAAATTGTCAAATTGTCTAATTACAGGTTGGCGAACTGCGGTTGACATAATGTGACATTTATTACCAAAACAAGTAAATAATGCATTGATACTGTTGGCTGATGTACACTATGGCCTTCAACTGACCGCTGTGATGATAATTTAGTCATTAACTTCGAGCGCAGGTAAAATTTGAAGTGGACAAACATTCGACTACTGTGTCTTTTTTCCCAAACTGTTTAATGCTTTTTTAAGACCCACAAGTACAAATTAAAACAATTTTAAAATAATTATAATGAATATTATGGTTTGATTTTAAAATTCATGATAAATCCGGCACAGTAATGTTTGTTCAAAAAGTGATGAACATGTACTTTCGATAGTCACGTGGACAAGGGTAAAGGCTCCAAATGAGTACTGACAAGTTCAGGTTTACAAAAGTGACCAACATGGGTAATCTAAGTCCATTTTATTTCATAGGCCGCTAAGATCGCAGTTCGTACTGGTCTAATAAATCTAAAGTATTGGGTTTTGGCAACATAGACGAATATAATCAAATGAATTCATTGAAAGTATCACTGTCGTTGCTGGAATTATTTTATTGTTCCAGGATGAGATGATGGATCGTCGGTTGATCATAAGAACCAATATTGCATGTCCTAAATCTAAATTTTCTTGATGCTGTATATTGTATAAAATTTCGAGACAGGAGTTGTCAAAAACATCTTAGTTTTCCCATTTTTTCTTCCGTGGATTACTTTAAATGTCGTTCCTTTTCTTATGTCAGTTCTAATTTGTGTACAATTGACCTCTATATGGGCCAATATTTCAAAACTATATTAAGTTCTATTTGTTCCCAGGGAAATCAGTTCCAGATAATTTCAGTAATTTGTTGTCCTTATTCAAGTAAATATTGAATTCAGTACGAATGGAAATTCAACAAAAATATACTTTGATAAGGGGTATAACCTCATTGAATAACATGAGTGGCATTGTTTTATTACCCATAGATAGTGAATTGAAATTAATAGCTTGTCCATTGTACGACAGAAAGATAACCTTGAAGAATGACTGTCCACGTCTCATGAGGCCACTTATAAGATGGCTTAGAGGTTTAAAATCCATGGAGTGTTACTTAAACTCTGCTCTTACACAAAGATTGTGAGGGAGATTGAAAACCATGGCCGGGTGTGGCCGCATCCTGGCTTGATCTGCGTCGATGTTGTTTAAGGACGTGCACAGTCTTGGTGGTGTTTGGTATATCAAGCCCAGGTATATTACTACATCCTGTTGTCATTCTATCGAGTTTCCTGCAACTGCCCCCGACTTGGGACGGGCGGTGGTGGGTTGAGCGCTTTGGTCCCGGGAACCCTCCCTCTCCAGCTGCAGTAACTGTCATGACCTTGCATGGATCTTTTCACCTCTCCATCTACATAAGTGAAGTTCATTAGTGGTTATAAAGCTAGGAACATTTGATGTTTATTGGCGAGCACCAAAGTGCCAAGCCAATACCCCTACATTTACCTTGAAGTCTCCATGACTGGAGACTAAAAGGCAGTGCTTGCAGGCTGGAACACTTGATCTGAAGAAATTGCAAGTTCCATTAAGAGCAGGGCTGGTCGCAGGAACCTAGCTTTATGTCTCATTTGGTTGTATTGACAGTCTCCGCCTGGACTTCTTCTACAGGTGGGATATATGGTCTTGCGACTAGCTCCCAACTACCAAACGTCTTATTGAGTAGCAATCAGGTCGTGGAAATCATCCCCATTACCAATATTTATTTTCATTTAAATTGCGTATTTCCTTTATTACAAAAACACGTTGTTCAATCATCAGCTGCAATTAAAATAGAAATAAGGTTGCTTGGAAAAGGAAACATATTTAATCAAGATCTGTACAATAGTTATTGGGCTAATCTAGTTGGTTAGCATTGTAAGTGTTTAATATCAACGTCAGTGTTTGTTAAAGTTCAGTTTCAGTTTTCCTTAAGATCTTCCTGACTATGTTTTCTTTTATTCTACCCAATTGTGGAAAGCTCTTCTTTGGACAATTACAGCTATCCAGGCTTAGCTTCTAATCGATTGTTTACAGATACCTTGGTTTTACATAATTTATAGTGCAATGTATCAGCGCTTATTTAGAAATACGAAAATTGCAATAGGGACCCGTGTTTACATTCAATTCAAATCTTGTTTTCATAAATTGAGTAATGTTTCGCCATATGCACATTATAAGCTTATTAAAATGTATACAGAATATTTTCAAATTACGGAATAAATCCGATATATTTGATCGAGTGCGTATAACTATTTGAAACCTTAGCATGCATCTACTATAGCAGATGATAATATTGGGCAGGGTTGGAATTTTGAAATACCAAGTGTTCAAAGCGCGTTGTGTTACGGTTATGTTTCTAATAAGAATATTAATAAAAAACGAATATAAATAAGATATAATAATATACTAGGATAAATGGATGACTTAGCATTTAAGTGTGAGAGGCCACAAAAACCCTCGCAGTCACAATCGTTACGCACAAATCTATGTCTAGCCTTAATAGCTCTAACATTGAATATTTGAATAATTTAACACTCAAGATATTGATATTCACGGATGTTCCTCCTTGCTTGAATGTTTGTTTCTAGGGTGTACTACTAAATTTTAACTCGGATTATTTTCAAGATATATTCTCCATTTTAGCTTAATAACACAAGAGATAAGTTGGTTAACATGATTAAAGCATGTTTCATGGTAAGCGCCCCCAGTTGGCTTCATAATTTATTATGAAGATGGTTCTTTCACGTTGTTGTCGCTTCAACCAGAAAGGTATAATAGTAGATGAACAATTATATCAGCTCAAAATGCTTATACTTTCAGCATTTTTAGACATCGGAAAAAGTTCCAAGAGGTAATGGGTAATCATCACCTCTTTGGTAACCAGATTTAATTTAACAACTAACTAGCTTTTTTTATATAAAGCGCCATTTCTGAAAGATCACAGCGCTGTTGCCTACTATTATTACGCTGTCGTCAGGAAATCGTCACAGTCATTTCGCATTCACTGGGGTGACTGCATGGCGCACTGTATCTGCACTTAGACTGTTATAATCCCCATAACAGCTACTCAATGAGCTCGAGTCGATGAAGCAATCGAGATTAAATGTCTTGCCCAAACACATAAACACATTGGCCGCAGCGGGGCTCGAACTCACGGTCTAGAGACCATGAGCCCTGCACTGTTCAACTGGACCACACAAGTTCTCGGGAATTCGGTAAACGTGCAGGATAAACAGTACGTATCCTATAGAATATTTAATCAAATTTATCGTAGTGCTTATTTAAAACACTTTTACATTTATTGAGTTGCATGCCAACCTGAAATTGGTCGGTACTAAAATAGGATACACTTCAAAAATGTATTAAATAAGCGCCAAGTAAAATTGCATTATTATTCTAAAGGATGGAAGTACTATTAATCTTGCATGTTTAACAAATTCGTCTCAGGGTAAAATAAGAATGAGATATGTTAAAACGCAGGAAATGAACAGTGTATAAGTGTAGAATTGCAAAAAAAACATTACGCAGATTTTAACAAGAGTCTTACACAACATTTTTTAAAAAGTATAGATTGATGTACAACAAATCTATACTAACACAGTACCTAATCATATACAAAGATATAGATGTTAAAAGAAAACGTTCATCAAATGAGTTACGACTCCAGGGTACAAAAATTGCTATAAAATATGTGCATACAACTTTCTTAAATCAAATTAAGTGAAGAGGCAGAATCTTCGTAATTTTACAAGATAGGTCTTAGCCGTTTCAAAATAAAACAAACAGATCTCGCCTATCTTTGACCGCCCCTTACTTTCTTTTGTTTAAACGGTGGCTCTGAAAAGTGCCTTTAGTGATCAATTTCAAAAGTGAGAGTAAAAATTAGATTTCGCCAATCTACTGCGAAGTGCATTGCGCCTTGTCCACGTATAATTAAACAAAACAATATTGTTACTGAGTAACATATGTATATAGGTTGCCCCTACATGTCTCAATCAACCTAGTTATTTGTCCTGGACAAGTCAGAGTTAACTCCTGACGAAGCTTAACGTTTTCTAACTTGTCCGACGGTGAACCCGATCAAACCTTATCAATTAATACTTCAAAATGTTGCCATTGTAAATACTGCGTTTTAAGTTTGGAAGGCAGGGTGTGCCAATTGTGGATACAAGTCACATGAAATTGACAAAAATCAAATGCAATTTCCTTTTTTTGTAAAATCATCCTTTTCACTTGAGTTTGGTAATGACTTGAAACTAGGGAAAATGTAA
>JAUMTS010060458.1:0-10824 GCA_032273385.1 Ophiopholis aculeata | reverse complement strand
TATGTAAAAACAATTACGAAAATATAGCAGTATTTTGAGAAATATGGTTTCGAAAAACCGTCAACGTTTTATTGAACAACCCTGTACAATGTCAATTAACACAATTTTCTAATGATAAAGAGATAATAAAGATACTTAGACATCTTAAAATAATCTCTTAAAATTTCACAACCTTTTGTATAAATGTCCAAGTTGCCGGTAAAGAGCCAAAGTTATTCATCGCGTGTTTTTATTTTTTAAGGCTGGGGATCCGAGTGATCCCAGGAATATTTATAGGCCAATCTCTGGCAAAGAGAGTAAATTTTGTTAGTAGATATACGAAATTCAAAGGGAGGGTCAAAAGTTGGTACCACGCGTTAGACTATGACGTATACAATTACACAATTAAATAGCTTACGTCGACAAGGGTTAATCTATGTTCCCCTCTGATTTTACCGGATTTATTAAAACAATTGAACCATAATACACGAGTTGCATCGGTTGTAAATAGATGTTAATTAATCATCGGCAAATAATGAAGGCGTGAGCAAGTACTGCCAAGCAGTAAGGTGATTATGACGTAAAACAAAGAGAACAAAGTCCAAGTTGGCTTTGACGGAACTAAATATATGATGTCAAATATGGCATAGGAGACCCAACCGTAAATGACAACCATCAGGGTATACAAATAAGAAAAATTGGTTTTGATTTGTATACTTTTTGTGATAATATTATTACTGCATGCTTCCTAGTCAAATTACGACTGATTTCAACAAAGACTTCAAGTTCAACTTCCTGGATCGAACATCTTCATATTGTGCACTATCATTTGTTGCTTGGTCGAACGGGAATAATCGTAACAGTTTACATAAGATAGCTCATAGTTTTGTAAGGTTGGACTCTAGTCAAAGTAGCAAATATTGAACTTGAAAATGCTGGGAATTTTACTTTGTCTTGTGACGTTGTCTGCAGAGTTCGGTAAGTTAAATGTCTAGCAAATTTCTCTTCCTATCAGTTTAGTTTACCTTAATTTATTTGCTGTATTTCAATTGCTTCATTGTCTTGCATATTGTTATTATGGTTTAGTTTCATTTATATTTAGAACTCAAATTCGAAAACATCAAAATGGATATAAGCAAAGTTATCCTTTACATACCAACTAGTATTACAACATAACATTTGCTGTAAATGCTTGGCCTTATTATCCTAATATACTCGTCGCTGGACAGGGGGTATCCGTAAACATTTCTAAATTCAACACGTCCATCCACAGCGAGCATTTTTAAGAAGTTGATGATGTTGCTTGCCCCGGCGTTCTAACGACGATAACTATTTGCGATGCAGATACATTATATTTGGAATGTTATCCCTCTTTTTTTCAACCAAAAACATCCTTTTGAAATGAATAAGTTTAAATATCATGGGTTCAAATCATCGAAGATACTTGAACTTGCCTCATTCAGTGTTCTGAAGATTCTAGAAGGTATCAGATTTGTAACCAGGTGGAGATTTAGGAAATTGATTTACCCACTCAGTACATTAGCTTAAATTAAGCTTGTTCATTGCCCAAAATTGCTCATATATATGGTATGGTAAATTGCATTGCTCATGAAAAGTAGGCAATTTTGACAACAGGTTTTAACCAAAAAAAATAGATAATAGATATCATCGAAAACACCCTTGCTCGCATAAGTACGTACCACAGACTCTGTGAAAAAGACAAAGACATTTAAACCCCGAGGGGATACCCTCTCCCATATACCAAAAGTTAGGGCATAATCTTGCTAACAATTATATGCAGTCCTATTGGACGAGCATTAGAGGTGTACCCAGCTAACACAAAACGTTACCGAAGCGTTTTAATTATGTCATTGTTTGGTTAAATACGTTTTCGTCTTCGTGAAACGTTATAAAGTCGTTTGCGAAACATAAAATTAAATACGTTATATAAATGGTTACTCCAAGTACGTTTTTAGAACGTTTTAATTACGTTTTATAATCACCTTGTATATGAATACTATGAGGCGAAATCATAACGGTCAGAACGTTTTATAACAACGGAATACTTACCAGATGACAAAACGTTCACAGAACGTTTCATTACAATTAACACAATTATTTACCAATTGGAATCATTCGAATGTGTGTTTGATCTAATCAAAACTTTATGAGTACCATTTGAACCATGCGGTTTGTTAAGAATGTAACTTGAAAGCATCAATTTATAAATAAGTTTATCATTAAACAAATTAAAAGCTGTTCATCCGGTGAATGAATTTTCCTTATTTTCCGGTTAAAATGTTCCAAATTGTCCAACATAATGGGACTTAATATAACTGACATTGGATTGAGGCGCGCGCAGAGTTAAACAAAAATCGAGTGTTCTGAGCTCAAAAATGTAAATTGATTATTTCCAGTAGGTTTACTTTGTTTTAGATAATATTGATATATGATTATTGCAAGAATATAGTTCATGATAACAAAAATATGTTATCATCTTTGAGATTAAGATCATAATGATTAAACTTGAATTATAGTTAAACTTTAACATTTGCAGTCCTAGTACAGTCAATATAGCCATCATAATCGCCGCCATAGCCAACGACGACCTTTGGACTGCAGCAGATTATTGTTTATAAACTGTTCAAGCACAAGCATCTTGTATCCTTGGAAGTCATGTAGCAAGCAAGCAGCGGATGTCACGCGTTATATTTCTTTGTAAATGGCTAGAGCACCTGTAGCACCTTTATTCCCTATACAACTTCTATATTCCTCAGCAAATCCTTCTTCTTCTTAATACTGCCTACTAGTATTAAACGATCCTCAGCTCCTGGATCAAAAATTGACCTCTACACGGTGATCCCAAGTGAACTCTGGATGATCTTTGACCTACACAATGGGTTTCAATCTGGTCAACGATTCTTCTGTCATAATTTGGTAGTTATAGAGTGTTCCTAAGCAATTTTCATTTACTATATTAACCTTAAGTGACCCCTGGATGACCTTTGACTCCAGCAGTGTATTTCAATCTGGTCAACGGTTCCTTTGACCAAATTTGGTAGCTATAGTGTTTCTAAGAAAATTGTCCCCTACCTGACCCAGGAAGACCCCTTGATGAAGTTGACGCCCAGCCATGTTATTGAATCTGGTTGATGGTTCTTCTGACCAATTAAGTTTGTAGTCATAGAATGTTCCTAAGCAAATTTACCGCTATTTGACCCCAGGTGACCCCTACTTGACCTTTTATCCCAACAATGTATTAAGTTAGGGTCAGTGGTTATTCTGAGTACTGACCAAATTTGGCTGATCATAGAGCATTAAACAATTTGACCTCGCTATATTAGTTCTTATATCAGCGACGTGAACGCGTTGTGTTTTTGATGATATCTACAAGTATGCTAGTGATTTAAAAACATCTATTGACATAAGATCAGGCGATGTGACTTCATGACTGTCCTTATACATACACAATAAAACAATCCATATTTAAAATGGAAATAGTATTAAAAAGTCATCTTTGTGAACGAAAAATAATATAAACTAGAGTGGTTCTCAGTATGAACGGTTATGACGGTTTCGCGGTTTGAAAAGGTCATGGCCTTGATTTATTTACCTTTTTTTCTTGTGAGGTAGGGTCAGTGATTCTTCTGAGTACTGATCAAATGTGGCTGATCATAGAGCATTAAGCAATTTGACCTCTCTATCAGCGACGTAACGCGTTGTGTTTTTCATGATATCTACAAGTGGTTCTCAGTATGAGCGGTTATGACGGTTTGAAAACGTCATTGCCTTAATTTAGTTACTTTTTTTTTCTTGTGAGGTGTCACAGGTTCAGTATAAACCTGTCTTAATTAGATGTGATTGGTTGGGATTTATATATTTGGTTCAAATGTTTCTGGTCAGAGCTTATCTGATGACATATTTTTCTTAATTCGTGTTACAATTATTAAATTCTGTTAATTTCTGTTTTATTTATTTGTTAGGTAAATTCTTTGTGGACTTGACGTATCTAAAAATAATGTTGCCTGAAGACAAACTGGTTATGATATCCTTATTGTTTTGGAACAGATATATATTTTGCTGCGGACTTATTACTTGTGCATTCAAGTGGGTGACATTAGCGTCACACATTGTGTTTTTGTGATACCTACATCTCTTTATTTTACAAGACAAAACCTTTTTCATGTTAGGTATGGGGTTTATGTTCTTACATCATGAACTGGGAAAAAAAAGGAATTTCTACTGGCATTTTTATTAATTAAAATGATAGCAAAAAGCGACACCTCTGGACATGATTAAGATGGACTACGGTTAATTTTAGCTTATACAAAACCATCGTTCCCATTAGAAACTAGATCAGGACTTGCTATTGCGGTTACTTTTCTTAGCAAAACTGATCAATGAAATTGGTCCTTCTTATCTTAAATACCTGTACTTTTTAAGTAATTGAGAACAAATATCTTCATCATACCTTAACTACAAATGATTTTCATCAACTTTGCCATACAACGAATTTCTCGCTTCTATACGCTCTATATTCTGTCAAAAAATGGTATATATAATCAATCATAAATTGACAATGCATTGTTTACCTCCATGCAGTATGCAGTGAGTCTTCGGAGACAATCAGATTACGAGGCGGTTCTGCAGAATGGGAGGGCCGCGTGGAAGTCTACAACGACGGTAGATGGGGCACAGTTTGCAACGACGGATGGACTCTGCAAGAGGCTACCGTGGTATGCAGAGAGCTAGGCTATCCCCTGGCAACTGTTGCTGACAACTGGTAAGAAACGACCACCCGGTGGGTTGTGCAAGAGGCTAGCGTACAATATGGTACACCTCCAAGTCTTAAAACAAATATCAGCCTCAGTGTAGTCCGATAAATAGGACCTTTTTGTACAGCCCATAACTAACAAAAGCATAAAATAAGAACTTCAAAAACAAGTGATTGCTCCCACCCACAACAAAAGTGTGTGTGTGTGGTGGGGGGGGGGGGAACCACCTGGCTTTCGCAGTTCTCATTATGTGCTGCGCTGTTAATGTTGAATAGTAAGTTGGTGTCATCGTTAAAGGTCCTATCTATCGGACTACCTCAGTGGCAGGTGAGATTGGAATAAGAAATTCCTTTCTCTTGACCATGAACCTGACAGTTAAATTGTTCAACTTATTGTTGGTAGTGGTCTTTTCGACCCAGTATACATAAGACATTTAAGGCCTGGCAATGGTAGCTATGCTTCTGCCTGGTTCGCCAGGACCCAAGTGTGTTTCCAAACAGAACGACTGTCCAAACAGTCAAAATTACTCAACATGTCTCAACCAATCAATCAATTAATTAACTTTATTTTCTGTAATCACAATATAATATGGTATATACAATACATACACAAAGAGATCAATTATGGAAGGACAGTCAAAAGGCCAACAGGGATCGCCCCTAAATACGTTCCAAACATACAACGAATGAATGAATCTTAGGAGCTGCGAACATCAAGTATCCATCTTAGATTACCAATGATGGGAGGGGGGCGACGCAGAGGAGTGCATGACATAAGCTCTGAAAAGACACACTGTTTAACATCCAAATACATAGCACAACAAGGCTCTCTAGACCCATTCAAAGATAACTTTGGAATAAGACAGACACACATCTTGGGTAGACGAAGACATGTGTGTTAAGCTTATCCATGTTTACACTGCACATTTATAATCCTGCTTTAATATCACCATTCTGTTAAAACACTGCAGTACTGTAAGCCATCCACAAAATCATGGCTCAATTGTTTCTACGGATATCAAATGATATCTAATCTCCTCTTTGTAACAGGGTACTTGATTTTGGCGAGGGAGATGGTCCCATTTGGATGGATGATGTAGATTGTGTTGGAAATGAGGAACGTTTAGAAGACTGTGATCGTAATGATTATGGCGATAATGATTGCAGTCACTTTGACGATGCTGGTGTGATATGCAGTACATTTAATGGTAAGGAAAGGGATCCAATCCCGAATGGTTGTCAAAACGTCAAACGGTCTAGCTATTTGAATGGACCCAAATGGTACGCGTTTAAATGCTGAACAGAAAACAGTTTGTCAAAAACACGTCAGCCTTAAAGCCTTTGAGTTTCAAGGTTTGCTCCAAGGCGCAGTTTCCCTTATTCCAGACGGATAAAAACTGCAACAAGTAATAATTTTTTAAATAATAAATAAATTTCGGTTTTTTATAACGCGCGACATATCATCCCAAGGAATGTAAGGGATATCAAGCTTCAAGGCGCAGTGCTATATTGCTGCCAAATTACGGCGCTAGCACTAGTCCAAATGTATACCAGAAACAGATTTATGAAAGAAGCCCAGTTTTAGATACAGGAGGAAAACCCCAGTACTCGATACTGGGTAAAACCTGCGAGAACAAGCTTGGACTGGAAACCAATTGCACATTAAACGCCGGACTCGGGAATCGAACCCGGGTCTAAGGGGTGCAAAGCGAGGATAGAACCGCTGCGCTACCTGTTCTCCCGTGTCCACTGTCAATGTGCACTTGGCAGCGGCAATGTGACAATGACTTGTCTCCCCGGAGCGTACGCATTTGATGAGTCTGGAATAATTCCGATCATCTATCCACCGCTAAGAGTAAGAGAGCAAACATTATATGAAAGCCCGATAGATTCTTCATACGTACCATACGTAATATATTCTTCTGAACCATATAAAGCATATCCTTCTGATGAACCGTATAAAGCATATTCTTCTGATGAACCGTATGAAGCATATCCCTCTTATGAACAGTATGAAGCATATCCCTCTTATGAACAGTATGAAGCTAACTCAAATTCATATACCAGTTCAGATTCTACAAATGCTTCTAACTTGTCGGGACAGGCTTCACAAGTTCCACAATTCAATGACACTTTTAATATCGACACAGAATCATATGAATCCGATTTTAGTTATGGACATGATGTTCAATATAAAGATGATTATGAATATGTGAGTATATGTTTTTGGGGAAACGTTGGTATAAATAAGATCTCGCAAGATGCATTTCTGAGAAATAAATGGGAAAATGTAAGTAATTTCCAATTAGTTTTATCACGTAATAAACTGTCAGAACTACAACCAGAGCAGTTTAAGGGTCTGTCAAACTTGAACGGCTTGTATCTTGATAACAACAGGATCGCTCTTATTCACCCTAAAGCATTTGATGGCTTACATAATCTGACAGTGTTAACTCTAGATTATAACAAAATTGTTGAGTTAAATCCACAACAATTTGCACAGCTTTTCAATTTGAATGAACATTTTCTTTCAAATAATTTTATTGCAACAATACCGCCTCGAACATTCGTAAACACCAGTTTGAGTATGTTAGATTTGGACAAGAACAAAGTTGTTGATATTAACTCTTATCAGCTAGCCGGACTGAACAAGTTAAAACAATTGACAATTACTAACAATAATTTTGTTAGTATTAACTCGTATGCTTTTACAGATCTCGGTAACTTATCCAGTCTGTATCTGTACAATAATAACATACTTAACATAAGTTCAGATGCTTTCACGAATCTCATTAATTTGAAAATATTGCATTTGGATAACAATGGAATGACTAATATTCATCGTCAACTGTTTCAGTACCTTACTAGCCTCACATATTTAACACTTGGAGCAAATAACATTAGAGTAATTCAATCGCGCCAATTTAAAGGGTTAGTGAGTCTATTATCTTTACATTTGTCAGGGAACAACATTACTCAAATTCATCAATATGCATTCTATGGTCTTACTGAGCTTCAAACACTGAATTTGAATTCAAATAATATAACTGGCTTTCACCTGAGACAATTCAAATGGTTGACCAATCTTATGCATCTATATATCAGTTTCAATAAACTGACAGAAATGTTTACACCACTCTTCAGTGGACTATGTGACTTAAAAGCATTAATTGTAAGTAATAACAATATCAATAATATATCTGGTCAGCTCACAGGGCTTGACAAGTTGGAAGTGATAGATTTGAGTAATAATAATATTGGAGAGATCCATCCGCAGCTGTTTCAACTAAACAATTTATCGCACCTTTATCTTTCTAACGATGGCATCAGGTACATTCACCCAGAACAATTTCACGGGATTACTAATCTACGCTTACTACATCTTAATTATAATAACATTACAGTTCTTCATCGTCAGCAATTTCAAGGATTGTATCAATTAGAGTGGTTAGAAATCAGGAATAATAGAGTAACACTTCTTCACCGAAATCTCTTTGCTGATCTTTCAAAGCTATGGGCTTTAAAGTTAGATGGCAATGCTATTTCGAATTTAAACCTTCATCCAATCAGTAATCTAACTAACTTAAGACTATGAAGCTGGACAGCAACCTTATTTCTCAATTACAAGCTGGCACATTCCACACACTTTCTAAGCTTTTTTGGATGTATTTACATAACAACTCTTTAACTGAGTTTCATCCACACCAATTGTACGGGTTACACGATCTTGGTGTATTGTTCATTAATCATAATCAAATTGGCAGCTTACATCCGCAACAATTCAATGAGCTCTACATGCTTTTAGGGTTGTATCTTAATAACAATAAGCTTACCCTGTTGCACCCTGAGCAGTTCCACGGACTTACGAATTTGCAAACATTGTACGTGGATCACAATGACATTGTTCAAATACATACTCATCAGTTTAAAGATCAACAGGTTCTTTATCTGCTTTCTATCTCAAACAATCATATAGAGGAGATTCCCAAAGATGTATTTGAGTCTTTGGGGCTGTTGATATATTTAAACCTAGCGGGAAACAACTTGAAACAGTGGTCTTCACCAAGCAACACATTTTATTACATGATATATTTGTCCATTGCAGACAATAGAATCTCTTGGTTTTCACCAGGTGTCTTCCAAGGCATGCATCAATTGCTGTTTCTTAATCTTTCAGGAAACAACATTGACGTGTTCGATTCTATTACATATTTCAACACTTCTTTTATTCCTATTCAAGCAATTGATCTTAGGCACAATACACTGTTTTCACTCGACAAAGAATCATTTACAATTTTCAATAGATTCGCTGTTGCTGAAATTCTTGTTGATAATGAAGCTACATGTTGCCTTCTTGCGAATTGGACATGTGTTGCTAGTAACCCGCCTTCACAATTTCTTACGTGTGGTTCATTACTACCTTATCAAACCCAGCGAATTGCTATGTGGCTGCTCGGTATTTTTGCAACTGTGAGTAACCTCTGCGTTATTGGTTACAGAATCCGAATTCGAAACAAAGGTAATACAGTTCAGGGATGGCTTATTCTCAATCTCTCACTTTCTGATGTCCTTATGGGAATTTATATGCTGATAATAGTTGGAGCCGATAGGTATTATAAAGACTTTTTCCCATCTGAAGCATGGCGGGCTAGTATTGCCTGTAAGATAGCTGGGACGTTATCTGTTTTATCCAGTGAGGCGTCAGTCTTTTTCATAACCCTCATTAGCTTCGATAGATTCATGGGAATCAGATATTATTTCAGTAACTATCGCATCGGTAGAAAATCGGCAAAACTATTTGTTTTCATTTTCTGGGTAATAGCAATCGCATTTAGTATCTCAATGACGGTTATAGTTGAAGTATATCCTACCCTATACGACGTGTCCGAAGTGTGCACCGGTTTGCCACTTTCCCGGGATAATATCTATGAGCGACGTTACAATTTATTTAACATTGATAATGGTCAAAGAGGGACAAATAATACTGTCCTTTCCATACCGGTAACATACAATGTACCCAACGATCATGTTGTTGGTACAAAACCTGGGATGTACCTCGGTATAGCTGTATTTACAGCTTTTAATTTGTTATGCTTTATTATTGTGACCGTTTGTTACATCGGTATATTTGTCACAGCAGTTCAAACAAGACAAAAGTCGGGACGAAACCAGAATCAAAGCGAGGAACGCAAAATGGCCATTAAGATGGGAGCCCTGGTTGCTACCGACCTTGCATGTTGGTTGCCGATTATCTTGATGTCTATCTTGGTACAGAGTGGAAGGCTTGTTGTTAAACCACATGTCTACACGTGGATTGTTACATTTGTATTACCTATTAATTCAGCACTCAATCCCTTTCTATATACATTGGCAAATATAATATTGGATTTTTTGGATGGGAAATAGCAGCTTATTTCACTACTGTAATTATCAAGGAAAGAGCATTTCAAAAGTATATTAATACTATAAATATTCATTGTTTTTTAGCAAGGTATCTTATAATCGCTGAACATCTACAAATCAACGTTAAAAATCGTAGTCCTATATATCTTACCAAATGCAGAACTGTAAAATAAATGATGTAACTACACTGAGTATAATATAATATTAAGCTGCTTTAAGTTTTGTGATCAAAATGTCCACCACACAAGAGTATTTAGGGAGCTATTTATTTAAAGGGTAATCTTAGCAATGAATGTCACAATGTAAGTACCAAGAAGTGCTGATAAAATTGTAACTCATCTTGACATGTTTACTAAAGCCACAAATGTTACTTAAATATGTAAAGAACTATGTAAATCGTATAGGAATGTTAAAAAAGAGGTTAGCATAGAAATATCATATCTTAATTGTTTTTCAACCGAAATCTCACGTGTTTTACCGGATATGAAGTAAATTAAATGTACTTTATCGATTTGGTAACAAGGTTGCGGTTGAATGCACATATCAAGGTCAAGGTCATTAACTTACAAATAGCAACATTGTTGTTGAGTCACGCTGTATATATATATTTGATGGTTTGTATTAAATCATTCTCCGCAAAGAATTTGTAAGAAGCTTATATCAAAAGT
>JAUMTS010060347.1:0-10831 GCA_032273385.1 Ophiopholis aculeata | reverse complement strand
TAATGTATGTTCTTAAATTCAGTTGGGTGGGGCAAAGTTTGTTTTTAACCTCACCAGTGAGCAAACTTGTTGTTTTTTTTGTCTGAGTAGTGGGTGAAGTTTTTTTGTTTCAAAAACTTCCATGCCCCCCCTGAGAATCTAATGGTGCGTCCTTTACAACTGTTAATTCTAACATCGCGGCCAGCTGATAAGGAGAGTGCACAAAATTACCAAGAACACTGGTTAAACCTTGGAATATTTTTCAAATTGAAAATAATAATTTATGTCAAAGGCCATGCGTCGTAAGTTGGGTACCCGTAGCGTGACATTCCTAAAATTGTGGGTAAACGTGTCTTTTTGCAGTTAAAAGGACAGAACTTGAAAAGTATACACCCTATACCCTGGTAAAAGTAAACATTTTTAGAAAAACCTTTTCTTCAAGGAATCCAAAAATGTCATTACTTTTGTGGTAGGGATAAGTCTAAAGGTGATATGGTTGAGAAAAGTGAGAAAATTTACAAAAAAAGGGGATCAATTCTTAGTGTCAGATTTTCAACATGCTATACCCCACATATAATTTCAAGCCATATTTGTATTATTCAAGCCAAGAATCATTCATACATATATAGTTTCCTGGGGTTCACATCAATGCGTCACGGGAAAAATCCCTGATGAAAAATAATAATTCTGAACTTGATATTGAAAACTGAAATTAAAACTTTTTTCAACCATAATATTTTAAGAGTCGCCCCAATCACAATAATAATGCCATTTATAGATTTCTTGAAGAAAGAGCTTTCTAAAAATGTGTACTTGTACTAGGGTAGGATGTATACTTTTCAAGCTGTGTCATTTTAAGTGCGAAAAGATGCATTTACCCAAAATGAAAAGTTGAGATGCAATATTTTAGTGGTTTCCCATAGACTTTCTATGGCAAACCGTGTCTGCACATCCGTGTCCGCACATCCACCACCCTGCACGTTTGATAGCTTAATCATGTTAATTGATCATAAAATTAATTAGCATCGAGGTAAAATTTTGCTTGTAGTTTTAAATAAAAGAGGAAGAACCAGGCTTTAAATTAAGACTAAATTGAATGGTATTAGTATTCATCTTCAGTTTGAAAACATCATTATTATTTCGTTTTGTTAGGAAAAATGTCACACCACCACCTTTTAGGGATACCCAAATGATTTTTTCAGCTGACCTAACCGCCAATAAAGTCGTCGTTTGTCCATACGGCTAATATTTTAAAGGGGCAAGGTCCGATTTTTCAAAATCCAGTTTTTCGATTTCATTTGATGGAGCATCACCAATAGACTATAATTTGAAATTTCAGTTAAATCGGACAAACCGTTCTGATTTACGAAGCATATTTGTATATTGCAGTTGTCTATACTTTACTGTGGGAAAGCTGATTATAATGATTATGGTTAACCATAACAGGGCACGTTTTCACGTATATTTCCAAAATGGAACACGTCCAGCTGTAAAATTTCACATGGGTTATGAGAAAAATACGACTAATCTTTTAGCACCAAAATCTCAACAAGTTTGAACAAATTTCAAAAGATCGGACTGGGCCCCTTTAAGAGTTACGGTAAATTTATATTAGTAAGTAAAGACTCCCAGGCAAATTTAGCAAACTAAGCAGGTTTGTTACAATTGTAACTTATTTTGCATCCAGAAATTCATATCATGTAGTGCTCTTTTGGAATTGTATAATTTGAGGAAACAAACAAAAATGACGAAAAAGAGTAACATCTACAAATTAAATACTTAATCAAGCAAAGTGTTAAAACATAGAAACTTGTGAACTATACCGAGAGGATACTAAGAATGCTTTGAGTTATGAGACATGCTTGAAGATGTTGGAATTAGGCAAAAGTAAGGTTCTCTTTTCAAACGCTCCTCCGTGAATGAACCCTGGCATCTACAGACAACTTCCGCTTAACCAAGTTGTCTGAAAAGCTTCTTAACTGCATTTCTTTGAATTTCATGTAATATCAAAGCTCAATAGTATGTAGAGATAAAATGCAGGACTTAAGACGGCAAAAAGTAGAACACTTTTTGACTAGGTGATATGTATTGCTTTACAAATGTTACAAGAGCCCACGCTGTAACTAGTTTCGAGCGACTACAAATAATAATTTGTCACAACAATGACTTTGTTAAAGCATACTCACAAACCCATTGAAAGATAGTTATTATAATGATTCCGTGTTAGTCATGATTATGATGTAATATATGTGATAGAGTCTTCTATAATAATGTCATGATGTATAAGCAAATAATGAGCAAACATGACAATCGGATAATTGGATTCATTTCGAATGAATTATTAATGAAACAGTATAATAGGAATTAATTAGAAAATAATGTAGTTCAGTCATCCATTTATTTGTGACTGTTTAGATATTTCTAAAATTTAAATGACGTTTGAACCAGTTAATGAAATTACCTGGAAAATGTTATTTGTTTTGTTGTATTAAATAATCAATCCAGAATGGTTAAAACAAGGTTTCTTACTAAATCAAATTATGAACCGGTTTCGAACCAAAATGCATGTATCACTTCATCACACGCCTGATTTGTTCAATTCATACTTTTATCCACCCATATTCCAAACTTAGCATTACTAACAACATTCTTACTCGTGCTTTCTGAACACTGTTTTTGCAGCGTATTACTATACATATTAACTCTGCAGAGTCAATTGTACATTGGACAAATAGTAGTATATTAATAACAACAAAAAAATCAAATCAAACAAAGAAGAAGACAAAACGAATTAGAAAGACTAGTCTGTCTGCAAGTATACAAGAGTCGCGAACATAATTGCTTGCATCGACGTACGTCACTGCCTTTTTGAGGTCGAAACACTTAAAAGGTGTTTTCATCTTATACATCAACATGGTGGAGGTAACAAAAGATATTATAATTATTCATGAAACAGTGTCTTACAAAACATTGTAGTAAACACTTGTGATGTGAACAAGGTAGTTATGAAGTAAACAAGGGAGTATACCAAGTCATTGTCTTGACGTAATTTACACCAACCAAGGTTTTCAATCAAATTATTATTAAAGACAACGTCCTGTCTAGTCGTAAACAAGAAGTAATTTGATACATTTCAAAGGTCTTATTAATTTCGAATGTCTTTTAGCTGTTTTGGAGCTAATTGGTCAATAATCAACACTCTTAACATTAACAATACATTTGAAATTAATTCCACAGAGATGAAAACAAAACCAGCACCAGATAAAATGACGTCGTGTTTGGTTCGATTTTTTATGTCATGTTAATTGCATAGCTTATTCTACAGCTAATTTAATCAGAAAAAAATGCATAACATGTCTTAGACCAGCCGATATTACGAGGATCGCTAGATGTTCGGGTACTTTCAAAGTCGTGCAAAATGCATTAGATAAAATTAGAATAACTAAAATGAGTCAACATTTAATTGTTTTTGTAAATTCATACCAATATTAATTTATCCATTTAAATCCGGCTAACAATGTGTCTTCTTCATAAAGAATAAACTGTTAAAGAAACAGCAGTTCACAAAACTTTTACTTCCTACGCACTGTGTAAAGAAATTAGGAACAGAGTATTTAATACCATCCAACAAAAAACTTGAATGCTAAAGTTAAAATAGTGACAACTAAATCATGCCAATAGTATTTTGAATGAAATACTAACACATTTTCATTAAATTTCAGTGTTAAGATAGTGACAAATAGAACATGTGAGAATTATTATGAAGAAATATCAATGTAGGGTTGTGAAACTGACAGGTATTGCCTGTATAAATTGAAACAGAGAATATTCGCCTGAACAAACACATTATGATACTGGTTTAAGGGCATTATCTATACCTGGCATGACATTTACAGTGAGATAAACGAGTCCCAGTGGAATACTATGATGATTATTCTCTTGTCGTTGCAGGAAACAACATATCTTTTAATTTTTGTTACTTTTTAATCTAAATTATTGGCTTTGTTGGAAACTCCGCTTCAATTTAACAATCGTCAACCTCATGTCAATAGTAACGTTGCAAGAATGTACCCGACGTGTCGGGTCGGTGGACAAGTTAATGCATTCTCATTCTTCCTTTTATGCGACCTTGGAAAGATATCCCTAACCATTTATTTGAAAGATCTTAATAGCCACGCCTTGAAGCTTATCAGCAGCTCGCTGTCCGTAATGGTTAACATTGCTGGTATACTTTATGGGGAGCTTGCCCGCCCCTCTTTTCATATTTCCTAATAGTAATACCCAGTAATGTTCTACGTTGACCCTCATTCGCTCCACAAACTCGCACAACACTCTTGGCCAATGTTGGCTGGCATCGTGAATCTATCTGGTTGGCCTCGACTCCTATGTCATTTGACCTTACTACTGTCATGTGACTTCATTTTACTCTTGCGCTCTAAAACTTTTCCACACGGAAGACATCAAGGCCTTTTAAGTCCTTTACATCTATGATCCCACCTAGATTGGTCATGCAGCTTCCTGTTCGTGTTTTCCCTTGGTGCATGTTTGTTTTCTGTTTCTCATCTCCTTTTGTACTTCATTTTGGTTTGGCCCCTGTTTGTCATAATTCTTCCCCTTTTCTCTGTCTGCCCTTTGGTCTAATAGTATGAATACATTATTGCTACATGCATTTATATATACCATGCATCATAGGTTTGTATGCTGACCACTATCTCCACACTCCAAATAACCAATGATCATAAAATGTCAAGTATTTTACCATTTGAGATTTCATTTTCAGATATCACATTTGACATTTATTTCATGCACAAAGTGCACACCAGATGTGTTAGTCTTATAAAATATGCGCAAATATGAATGTCAAGCATTGGCATCGGACCAATTACATTTATATTTTGAGGGTATGACAATTTAATGTGAGCCTCTTACTCTTGACACATCATTCATCGTTGTAACCTGTAGGACATGGCTCGTTCAAGAATACCAAAATGTCCAGAAGCGCCGATCGAACGATGGTATTGGGTGTATGCAAATTTGGAACGAGGGATTCTGGAAGAAAATGTACTTTAAATAAAATTGTTTAACTAGTTTAATGTATTGTTGTTTCTCAAATTAATATGAAATAACCAATATAGTAAAAATTAATAACTAATTTACTAAAATATAAACAAGTATACCTTTAAACTACTTGGCAAATTATATACTTGGCTTTCTTCGGATGAGTTTGAATTTAAAATTGAATCGTTTTTGTAATTACGGTTGCCATGCAGCTATGGCGAAGCGAACTGGTGGTGGTCAAGGTGGCGTGGGGGAACAAGCTGGAACAATCTCTTTGAGCCCCAGAGTTGAACAGGGCCCAGCCGGGCGCGGGGCCTGAGAAAAACAACGATAGTTATGTTTCAATAGGGCTATGGGTCCAAGCAGTCTATTAGAACATTGGTATAATTAGAGATGAGCAACACAAGCTACTTTCGTATAAAAGCTGATGAATAATATGATAACTTTGACCAGAAACTATTGCTTCTACCACTAAGAAAGTTAATGACAATTTTGAAGCAAAAAGGAAAAAAATATCCAAAGGTTCCAGGAAGCCAGTAAAGAAAACTAGCTTGCCGCCCACTCATGATTACAACCATGGCATTCTCTTGGGTTACAAAACCTATTTAGTACCCTGGATATATCAAACCTATGACGTAAATCATCTCTCTTAACCACAACCCGCTACCAATAATGTGCATGCATTCCCAGAATATGGCATTGGCCATTCGACTGTACTGACTGACATTACCGGGGACATTGCCACTTGCAAAACTTGGTACTTAATTAAACTGTTAAAGGCATATTCCCACATTTTTGCAAAAAATAGATTTCGCTAAAACCCATCTTAATTATCGATTATGTGTAACTGAAGTGGTATGTAAGCTTCGTTTGCCCAAAATCGTATTTAAACGAGTTAAAATGAATTTTTTTAGTCATACCGTGGGATTCACAGCATGGCCCTACAGAGCCACCGTACTTCCTTATATGCAACACGTAGAACACGCGTATTTCGAAATAATAAGACTTCGGAGATCTCCGAAGTTTTATTCAAAATCAGTGCAATTAGGACGAATTAAGCTTAGCTTTTTACAGGGTACATTAGTATATCAATATGAAATACAATCATGTGCAAAAGAGAAGTTTGAAACAAATTGAGGGCGTTTGAGCCAGAAGATGTGGGAATATGCCTTTGTAACAGGCAGTTTCCCGATTCTTTCTCATTTTTTGTTTCAAATTAATTGAACAATTGTATTGCCGTATTTAAAATCAGCATACTGAAACTGTTATTTACACTTGTTCATTGCTACTTTTATTAAGATATATAAATATTGACATATTAATGTGTTGTCGTTACTTCATTCATGCATGGTAAATTAGTTATAAGTATTTTACTATGCGCATATTCAATAGCAACACCAATGAACAGATAAAAGGGCTGATATCGACAATTGAGGATAAAAAAGGTGATGTAAATAAGCAGTGCTTGATATGAATTGGGCGCAAATTTACCGTTGATCATAGATTGCCATTAAAGAATCACAGATGGTCGCGATACTGTACCACTCCGGGGTACCACCGTTAACCACTTCATTGACTCACATACTAGTGAAGGACATTTGAAGTGCTAGGGATAAAACCCATTGTGATACCAATTTAATATCGTGAACTTGCGTCATTTACAGAAACTCTCTTTGAATCAGTACAATATTAGAGTGACAATGTTGTCTAAATTGTTATTTACTGTGTGTCAGTTCAATATTCCTTGATATTCATCACAATATGGTAACTTTTCTTAACGAGAGACAACTGGTAGAGAAAGATGGCATTGATTCATTCCTTTCTAAGGCACTTGAATCTGCCACCACCCACGCACAATTTAGGTAATTGTATTGCATGTCGATTTAACACGTCTTTTTATTTAACTACATTTCCGAAGTATCAGTAGTATGATGCAATCTTTTTCACTTACTCGAAGTTGTTACATAACCCGACTTTGCAAAACTGCCAATGATAGTGTTAAAATATATATTCTGATTTCCTAAAAGCACCTTGAGTGATTTTCCAAGGTAATCACAATTCATGTCTCACGCTATAAACTTAATAGTCTATGTTTGCATTTTGTCAAGCTAACAACAGCTTTCTAGGACATCCTTGATGTAGTCATGGTATACTATAATGTAGTGTTATCAAAATGTTCCTCACAATAATGATTTTAATGCGAAGGACGTGTAACATATGTTTGCTTAATGTCGGATGTGCCAGTATCATTTCGCTGAATTAGCGTACACCAGTTCGGTGTTCACTTAACCATGTTCACTTTGCAAGTATGATAAGCACTCTATATTTTGAAGAAAACAATTATGGAGGGACAATTTACTTTAAAGATGGTTCTACAACATAGTTGATATATTGTAGATGAGTTGGTTTCGTTTGTTCAGGTATCAGATTGCCTTCAAATGACCCCTGCTAGTTTTATTCACGTCTAAACTGTTCTTGTACCGTCGGGCGTCGGCACTGGTTTAACCAAAGTGTGTTGTAATGCTCTGGTCAGTGATACTAACAGCTTTGCCTTAGTTACTGCTGAATTTCACAATATATAATAAAAACATTAAAAAGTGAGGGTATTCTTGTTCCAATCTAATCGATTAAGTATTTTACCACAGGCGCCCACTTTTCCTCTGGTTATTACTGCCTTGTCCAATTGAGCTCAATTTGAAAGCGGTTTAAATTCAGCCACTTTATGAAATGTTCCAGTGAAATTATCAACCAATAAAACATTCAATAAAATCAGTAAAGGCATTGCTACACCCACTTTCCTGGTCAATTTTAAGGTTACCTAAACGCTAAGCTGTAAGTGGGTGCCATTTGTCAGATTCTATTGAGATGAACAGTCAGCCAATACAGGCGCTTGCCTTTGTCATGTTTCAATAAATCGAAACAAATCACTAATTTCCTTGTACCGCCTTTTCATTAGAAGTTATTCCTATGTGGAAAGGCTGCCGATACCATTGTTAGATTTTTCAGGCCAGACAGTATAAAAAAGAAAATAAGGCACTTAAGAATACAGCGCTGGGTATACAAGTTCTGTGTTATCAAGTTGTTCTAAATATTTTCTTTATCATTTTTGTGAAAGTACCTAAGTTACAGTCAACGCGAAAGATTCAAAGTCTTAGTTAGTTGACATCCTTGGAATATCGTTCTGTACCATGTAGAACGATCTCGTTTAAGAGTCATTCAATACACACATTGAGTAGTTTCCAACGCTCAATTTAAGCGACGTCGCCGGTTGTAACTGCTGTCGGTGCCCTATATATGCAATTGTCTTGCTTCCAAAGTGTCTTGATCTTTTAGCACCTTATTGCTGAGGTGCTCTTTGTATAATCATTGAAATTGCAGTGCCCCTCCAGAATCCCAATTTGAGGTCTGGCTGCTACCTATTTCCCCCGACCTTAGACTAATGGGAGCTGATAGAGTAAATTCAACAGTAAACAGTCGTAGTGCTAATAGAGTACCACGCACTCGACATCACTTTTGATTCACAGCGGCAAATAATCAGTGTGATTGGACAAGACGACAATTGTTATAATCACCAAGCAAAATATAATCCACTTTAAATGTGTATACTTTAAATAAAAAAGTGTGCAAATATTGTATGATGTAATCGGCAGCTTTCGACTGTATCACATTCTTGCAACAATCCGTATCAACCATAGCAGGTATGCAGATGTGGGGGCGTATAATAAGCCCCAGGCTGTCCAGTGACATAACAGAGCTCATTTACTCACGACTGCTGGGTTACAATTGATTTTAAACATCAGTAGAACACTACATCGCATAATTCACAATTCCCTAATTTCAATAGTGAAATTGGAAACCCGGTATAAATGGGGACATGTTTAAGAGAGCATGTATACTTAATAGAGTCGGTTATGAAACAAGTATATCTTTACATGACGCCCACATTGCATGTATGTTGTTAACACATTACTTAATTGCTACAATGAGAACACACTGACATTTTGAAATGTAACTAGGTTTCTAAAATATTCTACCGGCTAGTATAATAATCCCCAACTGAATCAGAACTCTGTTTGTTTGTTGTCATTTTAATATCAGCAATGCAGAAACAAAATAATGTCAACAATATGATATGCAAAATCTTGTTTTCGTAAATCAAAGTTAGCTCGAAGAAGATTAGCAATAATAGAAATTGACTGAAAACTTTAAAAAAAATATTGACGCCCAGCTTTTAATCGACATTGTTGTAATATTGCCATGAAATAATAGTATTCGTGTAAGACTGCACATCAAAATGAGACTTTATTAATGTTTTTAGAGTTTTTAAAAGCAGCAAGTTTTCAGGAAAAAATATCGAAACGATTTACGAATACTACTATCACAGCATTCAAAATAGTATCAATCAAACCGATTTGAAAGAAATGACAATACGTTCACGAAGAGCTTCAGCTTGTGTTTCTAGGAATTTTGATAATTGTTTGTTTATGCGTAATCAGTGAAATTAAACATGGACGCCTGCTTATAGGTCAAAGATACATGAAGCGCAGCATGTGGAGCTCATTTGACGAGCAGTATTTACATCATCGACTGTCATACCAAAGTATTGGTCATACTTACTTTTGTGGGATAAGAGTTAGATTCATATTTGAGTACGAAATTACAGCTATCATGTGTCTTTATATTGAAGATCAAATTTTGCAATCTAAGTAATTAACACACTGTAGGAATTATTCTGAAGGTAAAGGATAGTGCCGACCTTGCCCCGTACTAGAGGGATTATGCAATTGTGTACTACAACCCCAGACAAGTAGTTACACAATATTATGAATGGAAAATATATACAGCTCATTTGTGATGTTCTTGCGAGTAGTATGTCTCGCCCTTTATTCGGCTTAAGTGGTTGTGTGATTTTGTACAATCAAAAGGGACAAAAAAAGAAGATTTTGCGTTACATTATAGCATTTATCTGATCAAATGTGCGTTTAGGAAAGGTGGCTTCCTTCCGTTGAAATAAAGAAGACTAGTACTGTTTAAAAGAGAACACAAACTAATGTCTTCTAAGAAACCCGTATGTGATGTCCTTTAGTGCACTAACAACACTCCATTCAAAGCCAGCGTTTTATTAAATGGCTAAGAATAACAGTTACAATAAGTACATGTTACGCGGGGTGGTATACACCAGAGTTCACACCAAAGAGAAGCCATATCAGACATATTCAGGTTAATCTTTTTTTGAAAAAGCAATGCCAAGGCAATATCTAAAATAAAAGAGAGAGCAAAACACATATAACCTTTATCCGTAAACTATGTGCTGAATGGTATTGTTCTCTCTTATTTTATGTGTATAAGAATTGGAAAATTAATAGATTTTTGAAATGAGGTGATTTTGTTTTATGACATTTTAAACAAATTAATTCATGAGACATGGAGACGGTTGCATTATTCCTTAAACAAGGGAAACAGTTTACCAAGTGGTTACACGATGTGTGTATGCATGTATACACCATACACAAAACATTCTAAGGAATAGCACTATCCCGACTAATACAATTTTGTGACACTGCTTTAACCACTTGGTTACATAATATTTTGTATGTGGATTTGTATACATCATAATTCTATTTTGTGATGAAGCACTGGCGAACTAGCACACATTAAATTGAGAGTGAAACAATTCAGGACCCATCGGGGTTTCAACCCTATTATAAATTGACTGACTTGTATCGATTATCTCCGATCCTCACACACATTGATAGGTGTTTCGCATTGTCTTACGCCTTGCTAAGGTGAAGCA
>JAUMTS010060125.1:0-10840 GCA_032273385.1 Ophiopholis aculeata | reverse complement strand
CAACTTGAATTGGTCCAACTTGAGATTCCACTGAATTTACCAGGCGGCACACTTGCTTTGTATTATCACACTGCTGTGAACTTGACGGAATAGCGGTATAAAAATGCCTTTATGTATGTATGTATGTATGTATGTATGTTGTTAAACCTAAACTTGTCATGCAAGTTGTTGTTCTTTTCAAAAAAGAAATTGAATTGAGTTTGTCCCTCACCTGTCTCTCAGAATGTCCCCATCATAGTATTGGCCTACTTAAATATTTATATTTGAGAAATGTTGGGATGATACCTCCCATGTCTAGCATTATTAGAGTTTAATGACATTTGGAAATAAGAAAATCATAATTTGGTAAAAAAATTCCAATTTGTATGTACACCATATCTCAATGTACACTGTGACCATTAAAGACAGCTTTGTGATTGGCAGTTAAATTGCATGCTATGCCTAGTATAAAGCCGCTACAGATGTCCTTCTTTATATACAACATTCAACATTTACAGAAATATATTTTGGATAGAATATCTATAGACAGCTAAGCAAATCTGCACTGCAGGTTTGTGTTGGCACATCTCAATAAGAGTAATAGAATCTAGAAATAGAGTAATGTATGCTAAGGTAAAAAGTACACGTAATTTAACATCGTATAATGTCGCAAGAGTCCGTACTCGTCTTGACATCCCCGTCATTACAACTACATTGGAACATCCACATATTTTTTTTCAAAGTTTGTCTACAATACATAATTTTTTAGTTTCATAAAATAAGCGTCAATTGTTGCCTACCAAAGCAAGAGAAATGAAACAAGTTTGTTGAATAGTTTGAATCAAACCACAAGCTGCACTATCTGCATTGATACCGCTTACAGAGCACTTTACAAGCAAGATTTCCAAGTTGATCTCTATGCTTAACAAATTAACAGGGTTTAGATGACCATGCAAAAGAGAATGGATATATGGTTACTGTGGGTATAATTGTCAGCTGATGCATACTGTCTTAAACTCGCACTAGCCTAGATAGGCACACTGTTATTGTGAGTTTGGCAATAGCAAACAGTCCACTTGTCTTATCATGTACACAGCAAGAATATATTGGTTGTTATTTTGGTTCATTATCTGAGCCGGGCAATAACTATCCGCAAGCACATTTCAATTGATATCAATCTGCAAAGCTAATGTGTGAATGCTAGGATTGGCTCTTGATGATAACTCAAGACAATATAACTGAAAACTAACTGGAATCTTGAAATGCATCACCTATGCACCTATCATTTGGTTTGTTTGGAGTAAAGAAATATGCAATTTTTAAATAATTACATCCTCAAAAATTCAGATAATGACTTGGGTCACATTTTCATATTATTGACGGAATTAATTCTTATAGACAAATCACATGAAAATGAACGCACTCAATGCGCACATATATGCAAGATATAAGCAATCATGTAAGCTGGTGAATGTCCTGTAATCTGGCAACAATAGTTGAATTGATCATGTTCACAGCAGATTGTGTGTCTTACTATTCGGATTCACAACAAGACACTTTCTAGCATACACATAATTGTAATAACCTTTTTCCACTTTGATCTGTGCAATATGGACTCCTCTCCTAAATATATGTATACCAATTGTGTCCATTTTGCAGTGATCAAAGTATGTTCATTCTCTTTATAGCATGTTCTTCTTGCTGTTTTATTAAGACCAACTTTGTTACTGTTTGTAAAGGTGTACATTGATGTCTACAAGTATCCAGTGCTTTTGACACACACACAGTTATCTTAATCAGAGGTTCAGAGAACCCAGATTTCAAACCAGTAATTTGTTTCATTAGGTTAAAAGTGCTAAGTTACATCTGTAAAATACCTCTGGTAAACATATAATTACAAGGTACAATCAATTTGCAACTTGTTGACAAAACTTCTTAGCAGAATATGTCAACTTATATTGTCTTTGTGTCAATTGGAGTTGCTGCATCAGAGTAGAGTTAATAAGAACATATTTGACAAAAATATGGTTTTGGATCAGGTCAAATATCACCCCTGATGTGTTTGATACTAATTTTTCAAAAACAAAATCAAGATGAAATTTAGTGATAAATAAAGAGTATTATACTATATTATAATGTTTTAGCCGACAATTGATGCATGGCTTCAAATCATGGTAAGAAAGACTAAGCTTCCATATTTCAACCAAATGATGCCGTAACTCTTCTCAGATGTGCTGCAAACTCCCTAGTCCACACTTTAGAATGGTCAATGTGTTTCTCAACCCAATCTAAAATTCCATGTTTCATATGATAGTTGTGAGCAACTGTACATGCACAAAAGTGACATACGGGTCACAAATCTGTCCTAACCAAACTTTAAGAGCAAAATGCACCATGAAACTGAAAATTTAAAAAAAATTAAAAAGAACTTTGTTTAAAAGACTAATTGGTTGGTTTAAATTTTTCAGTTTTGAAACTTACAGATTAAGTTGAGGGTCACATATCGAGACCTAAACAAAGTGTAAACTGAACTAAATTAAATTTTTCCATGTAGTTATGGTCTACATCATGGGGGAAACGTATCATATAGGACGCGTCCAACACAGTCCGTCTTTGTGATAGCTGTAGAGTTACCTTGCAGCTTTGCATTGATCAAAGTTTGCAATCTTTTGGATTAAAAATTGCCTAATCCCAACATTTCTGCCAATTTACCACATATTGTAGAAATTGGTCAACAAATAGTATCTTGAACTTGTTTAAGCTACTAGCATATTTAGTACTTAATTGTAAGTGACTACACCACTTTGCTAATAAGTTAAAAGTACTATTTTTCCCCGATTTTCATCCGAGTACACAAATATGAATGAATTTGAGTACCAGTAATACATGTTTTTTGGTCCATTACAAAAATAAGTTCAATCAATTAATCAACACATGAACAGCTGCAATTGATAATCAAATAGACTGGATGATTTGTACAATTTGTACTTATACATTCAGTTGAAAAATGATGAGCTACAATGAACAAACCAAAAAGTAATTCAACCATAACCCCAACCATGCTTATCCAGGCTTAACTAAACACAATGCTGACATACTGTTATGCTCAGAGACATGTCCGCCGTGTGATGTAAGTTGTGGAATTACAATCTAGGAAATGGCTAATGGTAACCTGAATAACTCGTACACTGTTCATATTTAATGTGTGTGAACGATAGGAATTGCTAACTATCTGACTATATAATGTATGAAATAAAATAGAAATATGCTAGGAACTTGGGTTAACATAAAAGGTACATTGTTGTGAACAAGATACACACAAAGTACAGCATGCGAAAGGCTACCGTCTGTCACACCAAATTAAATAAATGCAATGAAAAACAATTTTTAAAACAACAATTTCTGGTGAATAAGGCTGCACTTACGACACGGTACTGTGTGTGTATCTGGTTCCTCATTTTATAAGGTGAACAATCAATACTGAAGCCTGAGATGCATAAGCAAAACTTACTAATCCCAGGAATCCATTACCTTTAGCTCTGGCCACAACTCAATATGCACACTATTCACTCTGTGAAGCTTTGTTCGCGATGTAATATTTTAATTTAAAGAGTAAAAATATCTTAACAACCCCCCTATTGGAATTTGTACTTCTTAGAATCACATGCCATTATACAGACGATGCATAATACATCTACTTGAATTTTGTCAAAAACTACAACTACAGAGTGGATATGTTCAACCAGTTGTAACCAGAGTTAATCATTGCAAAAATACAAGTTCTTCAGGGAAGGTTCTCACAGTGCTCAAGTTAACAGTGAACATTATGACAAGGGGATGAACACTGTGTGAATCTTCCCTGTAGAACACATGTGTAGGCCCTGTAATTCAAGCACCATTTATTTGCAGAGTTCCAATATCTTCATTGACTCATGTGCATCATCCCTGCCAAGACATTTCCTCTATTTGAAGGTGCAAGCTTACGGAGAATCTAGCCCGTCTCTACTCAGACATTAAAGTTTAATAGTATAAAGCAAAAGCTACAGAAGATCCAGAACTTTGCAAATAGGATTGAGAATGCCAAATACACTGGGACCACATAATATAAATGTGTAACATGTATGAATAAACAGAAAAGCATTTCATTATCAAGACAAAACCATCAGTTATCATCATGAATGAGTTATGTACAACTCAAAAGTGTATTTACAACTTTTCACCTGCACACACTAAATTGGTGCATTCATTTTGTACAAAAGTTAACTAAAATTCATATTCATATATAACAAGAATAATTATATCCATTGGGACTCCCTCACAAGGTATATATCTGTTTCCATTTACTGTGACAATGTGTGAAAATATTTGCCCATCCGTCGACTACATACAGGAAACAAAAATCGCCTGGAGTTCAGCGGAGTCATCACTATTCTATGATGCAAGTTATTTTGCCATTAAGTTGACTCTATATTGGTTGACTAATTGTCAGTCAACTTCTAGTCCGTCAACATCTTGTCATAACATCCTGTCAGTTGTTGACTAATTGTCTGTTATAGATGACTTGTCCTTTGATTGTCATTTGACATGTTCATTGACTCCCTGTCTGTCGACATATTGTCTGTTGCCTTCCAGTCGGTCGACGTGAGGTCCGTTGCCTTTCAGCCAGTTGACATAATGTCTGTTGCCTTCCAGTCGGTCGATGTGATGTCTGCTTTCTTCCAGTCTGTCGACATGATTTTTGTTGCCTTCCAGTCGGTCGACGTGATGTCCATTGCCCTCCAGTCGAGTCGGTTGACGTAATGTCTGTTGCCCTCCAGTCGGTCGATGTGATGTTTGTTGCCCTCCAGTCAGTCGACGTGATGTTCGTTGCCTTCAAGTCGGTCGACGTGTAGTCCATTGCCTCCCAGTCGGTCGACGCGTTGTCTGTTGTTCTACCAGCCGGTCAACATGTAGTACGTTGTCTTTCAGCCAGTCGACATGTTGTAAATTGCCACTGTTGGTTGACACATTGTCTGTTGACTTTTTGCTGGTCTGTGTGTTATTCCTTGTCCTCAGCTGGTCATCACATTGTCAGTTGAATCCAGTTGGTCGACACATCTGTGTCTTTTCTCTGTCTCAAAGTATCTGTCCGTCGACTTCTTGTCTGTCTATTTGGTAGACAGTTACTGGTTGGTGGAAGCTCATCGTTCTTCACACCCACAATTTTTCTTGTACTGTTCAAATTGAAATTGAAAACTTGTTGACTTCTGATCCTAAAACACTACTGTCTACTGCTGCCTATTGTTAGGCTTGAATTGTACACATGGATTCTCTTTTGTAGAGTGACATCACAATTGCAAAGTATTTCATTGTTGCAGCGCACTCTGGACAAAGTATAAATCCATGAGACAGCATGAGAAATTTAGTCATCATCATTTACGTACCAAGTCGTTATTTTCACAAAAAAAGGGGGAACAAAGTCAACGTTCAGAATATTTTTTTTTTCATATTGACTAAAACACACACACTGGCTAATTTTGTCACTACTTGCTTGTTTTTTTTTAAAGACAAACAAAAAGATCTGGTATGGACACATTAATGTTGTCCGTACGTCTATGTTACAAAGTCGTCATAATATCACTGACGTCGTATCGTATAGTTTGCTGCATAAACACGTAACACTGTTAGTCAAAAAGTGCAAATGCACATTCAAAATATTGTTGGTTTCCATATCAACCAAATATACACTTCTCCAGAGGTATAACAGGGTTTATTCAAATGGCAAGCTTTGGTAACTCCTTGGATCTCCACATGGAAAAATAACACTGGTTTAGATCCAGATAAATTCCAAGTAAGAGTGGCAGGTAAGCATTCCAACCCAACGGAATACTTGATTCCAATACGACCAAGCAAGCCAAAGTCCCTGGCATTATGATAGACAACAGCATTGGTACTCCTTGTGTACGTGTCACATGGTTCACTTAAATAAGTTGCGTCACAAATTCCACCATTGCAAAGTACTTCATCAGGTCCGTTCGTATCGTAGTCTGTCCTACGTACTTGTCTTTCAACGTTAAGTCATCAGCAGCAAAAGGTCTCCATATGTGAACATATATTTCAGGTGATTAATGAAGTAAATCCACTTGCCGTATTGACTCCTTTCCAATCAAGTATAACCTTGATACATCTTGTTACGTAAAGTTCAGTCATTTATGCCACCGTCAATCTCAGTTCCGTCGAATCATCAAACAGGTCCCAAGCTGTGTCTCTTTCTGTACCTCAACTAAACGCTGTAACCATGGTAACCTCCAAAACTACTGTATACAAAGTCACAAAAATCATCGAGATGGGCAAATTATGCTCACTTTGTTTCTAGATTCCCAGTTGCATGATGGGAGTCTTAATTCTGTTTTACAGATGCATGTTGGGAGTTGCTTTATTTTTATATTCACAGTTGCATGATGGGAAGAGACGGATAAGAAAATAAGCTAAGTGTTCTACTGCGGACACCCAGACGTCATCCTATGTGAAAACTCGTCAGGTGCTGTAGGAATTTGCTTTGTTGCTGCTGGAACAAATCACAAAAAAGAAAGAGAAAAGACAAATGGTTACTGTTGCAGTTCCAAACCTGTTGTTTTCCTTTTACATATTTAAGCACAATATACACAAACATATACTAATACATTAGATATCTAAGACAAGGGCACAGATCTATACTAATAATACAACTGCCTTCATTAATGACTTACTACTATTGCGCTACATGTGGTGTACATGGCTAACATATAAACAGCGCTATTGGGAGCTATTGGTTTGAGGTTAAAACTTGAAACAGATCAGAATGTATACTGCTTTCAGTTTGCACCCTGGTACACATATGTAACTTTATCACAAAACTGGGTGGGACCTTTTTCATAGCTTGTTTTACTTAGACCTTTGCTGTCAATAAAGCCAAAAATAAACATGTCTGCAAACATTTATAGCAGCTGTATAACTTTGAAAAATATAATCAGGAATGATAAACATAATTTGAAACTCACTTTATTTCAAGACGGTTTCAACAGGTCTATAACTGCTGTGTTCCTCAGTGGATAATGCAGCTGATCCAGCTAGACGATGTACATTTGGTGACATCAGATGATGATAACGCCCTAACTTCCAACTTAGTCATGTTTATGATCAGCTCTGAATCATGTACATGATCAGCTCATCCAGAAGGCGTCGTTATCATCTGATGACGTCACCAAACGTAAATCGTCTGGATCAGCTGGCATTATCCACTGAGGAAGATAGCAGTAAGGATCTAGTGAACTTGCCATCTGGAAACACGGTTTTTCAAATTTGAATTTTTGTATGAAATTCTTAATTAAGTTTTATAACTGGTTTTCTAGACCTAAGAAGTCCTAAAAGAACACATCTCAAACCCTTGAGCTTTTTTCAGTTTCATGACCAACAGGACATCCCTCAGAACATTAATGTGATCAATCTCAACATTTTAATGTGATCAGACATAGTACTAATATATCATGACAACTATCCAAATATATTTCATACATTAATACTAACCAAAGACTTAAAAAAGCAATACTCTTTGCATGTCTGACAATCAACACAACAAAACTAGTGAGCTATATTACAAGCATGTGAATATCTACAAAATGTAGCTTAATATATATACACACAATTTGCCCAACATAATTATCTGAACTGCTGGTGTCCCTATGGCTGGACTTGATGGAAAATAGTAAGGGAGTTCAGTAATAAGTGTGGGATATTGAAAGCTATGGGTAACTGCACAAACTTTATCACACTTAAAAATCAGCAAATGTTCAATGTCATCTTAAAATATTAAAATTATAGAGTCACGTTATAAAATCAATACTGGAAGTTTAGTGGACTCCTTTCAAGCCCCTAAAAGCATAATTTCTCTTCACAACCATCTGAGCATGATTGCATTTATACTATACACAAGAACATTAAAAACAAATCTAAGTTTTTCTCATAAAACAACAAACTAATTTAAACTAATAATGCAGAAATAAAAAAAAAAGGAGGGGGTAAAGATGAGTCAAAATTGTATATCAATGCATCGGCTACTTGTGTTTTTGCTTGATTTAAGTTGCTTAAACACATGATGTAAAGATCATATATGCATGACATTTATTATTGTAGCACTATTGGAACCATGTTGTTATGTGATCAATTTTGAAAATGTGCGGTGTCAGGGTATCTACCTTCTATGTCTATTCCTCATTAACAAATACAGTTTCTTTGGTATCTTGCAATCTCTTAGAACAATAGTATAATATTTGGTTATCAAAAGGCACAGAACAAAATTGAAAAAAAAAAATTTCTTTGAATGACACAATAATTGGTGGAAATTTAAATCCTAGTTCTCAAAGCCATTTTGTTAAAAGCAATAGATGGTAACAAACTAATAGATTCCATCTGTAACTTTGTTTCTAAAAACTAATGTGGAACAGTCTCATTAAAACAATAATTCAAATAATAACCAGCCTTAAAAATATAATATACAGTACCAGAAAGCAAACATATCTTACATCAATTAAATAAGCATGCAATGTGTTGACATGCAATATCCATGTGTTAAAATATTAGTGAGACATGCAAAAATATAACATGTGATCAAATGATACCTGCATGTGCATGCAATTGACATATTCCACATAACCACCAAACCATTAACCAACATCAATAATACCATACAGTAGTGACATCCATACTTTTTGACCCGGCTTTGGTTACCTATCCAATTTCAAGGTTTTAAGAAACCGTCCAAAAAAGTGTCAAATTTTAAGGTAAGATACCAAGTTGGTAAATTTTCAGACAGAAATATAACTTTTTAGAGTAAGGACTAAAAACTTGATGTCAGAACAGTCCTGTCTTGTGGTATAAGAGGCCTTGAGGAATAAATATTCCAGGTTCCGACAAAAACCCTAATAAGTATAAATTTGCAGCCTGTGAGTGGTATAATACCTCAGGCATAATGCATATATCACCGAATCCACTGAGGATTTATTGTTTTGGCCCTCTATTGACATAGAGCACATGAGCGCGGGACATTATATTGTAGCAATCAATATAAGAATTTTACATGGGAGAACACCTATTGTGTAAACATTTTAATGCATCAAGTAAATAAATGGATCAGGGAATGGATGTGAACTCCCGGGATATCGCAGCTCGACTGTGGAACACTGCAGTAATGGCATTGTCAGATTTGTATATCTCTTTCTGTCAAATTGTGACCTTCACAGTAAGATTAAAAAAAACAACTCAAGGGTCAGTACAGCAGAAGAGGTGCTCTACAGGTACTGCCAAAGCTGCCATGTTTAGTTGCTGTAGTACCGTTAGAGAACCTCTAAAACTGCTGCAAAGTTATATCAATTTAGGCCAAAAATTGTTTGCTTGCCAAGAGAGACTTACTGTGTTTGGGGTAGGATCATTTCTGTGATACTTTTTCCTCAAATCTAACTAATTGATAATACAAAAGATAAAGGTTAACTTTGAATTGCAATCACAAAGCTTTGACAAAGAGATGAAATATTTTTAAAACAAACTTTTTGAGCTTAACAACGTTGTATTCTATGGGTGATGTGACCCTTTTGATTGGTCATGTCAGAGTCAGCAAGGTATTTTCATAAAGTGACCAATCCCAACTTCACCTGTAGAAGACTCGTAGAACAGGTCACAACGTTGTGTTGTTAAAAAAAGTAAGTTGCAGTATTAGACTTATTTCATATTTTAGTTCATTTTAGGACTACTGGAGGACAGAGAATACTCTTTATCACTTAATTTAATGTTGCAACAACAATTTCCTTGCTAAAAAAGTGTTTAAAATTTTATTTTGTTTACAATTCAGGATATTAACCAATTGTGAAAGAAAAAAACTCTTTTGGCCAATGTTATCAGTGCAACATCAGTAACTGTAGCTGAGGACTTCCTACACACTTGGAGGTATGTTAATTGCGATGTGTAAGTCATATCCGTCTTATAAACTTTTTCTTGGGTTTCAAAAGTTGAAGTTAGGGTAAGGTTTTTTGGGTAAAATTGTGTTTTTCCTGATTTGGTTTACAACTCCCTAGTACCTGGATCACACACTCCTGAGACAAGGGTATTGGTACTATGCTTCACGAGGTAAAGAGCATTGGTACTATGATTTTGTGTTGCGATCACTTTACTCTAGGTTCAGGACTCAAACGCATCATCAAATTGCTATGGTGATAATTTGACAACACTTTGCTTGGAAATAGGGTTGGTTATAAACAGTCAAGCAAACAACATCTTTTGGCCTAACAAAATTACTACAATTTCGAAGCAGGTCATGGACTGAGAGCTCCAAAGCAGTCATTAGAATTATGCTATATGGTTTAGGGACAGCTCCGCAGATCTCCAACTCGTTGATCAATGCCACAGCATGGTCAAATAGTAAAACACCAACACCAACACAAAACCCACATAACTAGACTAATTTGTCATGCAGATGAGCTGATCACATTTTGTGTGCGTGATAACAAAAACTATTGACAATTTTTTTGTGTGAATACCATTTTATTTATCCAACTGTTCCATCCTGTTTGCCAGACTCGGCAGTTTGGGGATGAGAGATTTGGTCTGCAACGTGACACAGCAGTAACCATGGTAATGCACACACGTTACCGCAGCAACACACATCAGCGCCAGCCAAGATAAGTAGTAGTAGTGTAAGTAGTGCGAGATAAAGAGAGAACACAACAGTAGAAGAAACATCCCGTAAGAATCCAACAAAAGATTTAACAAAAATTAAATCAGAGTTATAAATTAAAATTTAAAAACAATATTTTAAACACATTTATATAATAAGCAAGACATGTTAGCTTTA
>JAUMTS010060014.1:0-10842 GCA_032273385.1 Ophiopholis aculeata | reverse complement strand
CAATACGATCAATAGAAGTGGATAGAAACTTGACGCTCTCACTAAATTCGTCCACATTTTGCCGTGTGTAATAATGAGAAGAGACATGTTTCTTGGTCCTGGCTGGCAATCAACAAGAGCACAAGAAGTAGAACACCTGTCCAAAGTGTTTGCTCTGATTATCTTTATGCGTTACATTTGATTCGTACAATATTAAAGGAGAAGACATTTTTACTTTATGGTCCGGACGCGTAGGCACAAAAGAGTTCCACTGGATCTAAAATTAGACCTGGTCTTATTGGATTAACTTTTGTCAGAAATGAAAATGTATTCACATTTCTTTCTTCAAATAACTATACAGCAACATTTATTAGTGCAAATGCAAAGATCAAAAATAATACAAGAAACTTGTAACGCAAAGACACATTATATTATCTGTTTGAAGTAAATTCCACTTAGACCAGGTATAACTTCAGACCTTGTCTAACTCTTTTGTGCAAATAAGTCTCTCCTTACAGTAACTACTTGTGTGTACTCTGAACAAATGACTTTTTAAAAGATGTAGTACAATTCGTGTTGACTTTGGTAAACGTCCCTTTTTCCCTACACCTGCATTTAATCGCAAAGCATTTATCTATTTCAGTGTATTTTACCATATTAATGTGTAAAAAGAGCCGATAATAATTATGATTCTTGCAACTTCTGTTCATTGCATTTTGCATTACAATATTCCATCTATTACTGCCCTGTAGTTTATGTTAGAGGTCAGACCCCGTACAATGTGTTGTTCGGTGTCATGAATCGTACTGTCCTAAAGACTGAGATGTCCCACTGCCCATAGAACTGTGTACAAACTTATTAGACACACAATGCTATGCATTTGTTGCTTCGTTCATCTTAAAGTTTATTCCGTATTAGTTCTATTATTTAGAACACCTCGCTCGTTTCATAGGTCGCTCGGTTTCGTTACACCGGCACAATAAATGTATACTTGCAACTCCCCTTCAGTATTTCTCGTTTCTTATGACTTATACTACCAAATCAATCAAACATATTAATATTTTTAAAATCTTAGGTGACTTTCCTACAGAAAAAGCGTTATTTGTCTTGTGGTTTGAGTTCGGGTAACGTTATCATTGGTTTATTTCTCTTGTTTTTAAGCTCTTAGTATCTCCAGTAATGAAATCGAAGAAGTATTTTTAAGCTACAATAGAGTTGTGGTTAAAGCTCATTTTAGGTCAACTGTCATGGTTATGATACCCTTTAGATTCGCCAAAGTTTTAAAATAAACAAATCCTTGGAAATTAATCGATATCAAGTTCCCTGTACGCAGATGTTATTAGTTTACCATTAACCTAGTAAGCTTGAATTCAAGTGCGTTACTGAATCATCTTACACAGTATACCTAACTGTTTCAAAAAAGAATCAGGTGTCCGACACTCAGATGTTTACAGTTTCTCCTTTACGTAGCAGGCTTTAGGTCGGGTACCTTACTCAACTACGTTTCCTGGCGCCATTTAATAAAAACTATGGCTTTGGTAAAATTCTAGAATGCAGCATCAGGCAAACCTAAACGTTATACAACTTGACATGACGTCATTCTGTGAAATGGAGTGAAAAGACTCATTAATAAATTCTGCCAGACAAGATGTAATCACCAGAAACATTCAATAGTAAAACCCCGGTGATATTTTGATATGATTTCGTGTTGCCGTAAAATAACTAGAATAGAGCTTCACTTCACTTGTAGTTTAACTGTTTGTAGCTGCTGTCCCGGTATTTTCATTTGAATAAAAATAAACAGAGCATTGGGTACACTTTCATAATCAGATGTCCGGTACTAAGATATTTGTAACGATCAAGATTTAAATTATTTTAATCTATTTATAATTTAACTTTAGAAACCCTCAGAGTATCATTTGTTTTTGCTTTATGCATGCCTTCTACTTGTTGCAAGCAAGTGAAACATAACGTGGGCACGCCGGAAGGAGCACAGGACTGGTTTGAACAATTTAAAGAAAAAAAGGTGATTTGGGCTGAATTTCATTACTCGTGTTCTAATTTTTATGAAAAAAATACTACAGAAACCTGTTATAAAATAAAATATGTTTCTTTTTTTGACTGTATTACTAAAACTAATTTTGAAGCTGCAGTAAGTTAATCAAAGCTTGCCTCTAATTTCTTTAAATAATATTCAATAAATAATTTTGGAGAATATCGTTTCTGCTTTTAAATAGTTGATAAGAAACTTTTATTTTTAGCAAGTCTTCTTGTGGTCCTTTTTAAGGGAATATTAAAGATGTCGACAACGAAAATAAAAAGTTGAAAGGGAAACTCTTACTTTTCTCGACACGAAATCAAGGTTGCAAATAAGACTTTGCAAGTCGTCAATATGTCAAGGCATCATATAATGGTAAAAAAAATCATTAGTTTGGAAATAAAAAGTAGTGGGTGATGCTGAACTTTTCTAGTGTCCCTTAAAACTGATTAGGGGATGAACGTTTTATATAATTTAATGTTATCAGTTTCAAAGCTTTCCGTTGGTTGTGTTCAAAACGATTAATTCTTTGCGTTTTGTAAAATGGTGTTTAATGAGAGTGCTGAGTATTTCTGTTTATAAAACGACCTATTATGAAACAAGAGAAATCACTTTTCACGACATATGTTACATGGTCTAATGTCTTTTACGTTTAGTCTGATTTATTTAGTTGATTAAAGTTGATCACGAAGTTGTTTAAGACTTCAGCATTCGTGATCAACTTTAATCAACACCTTGCCTAGTCCGAGATGACGTAACTGTTAACTCGCTAGGCAAAACTGAATATTTAAAGACTTGACTACTATAAACAAAATGATCTCCATTTCAGCAAATAAATAAGACTTTTTTGACATTTTTGTACACCCCATTTCATTGACAAACATATAAAGGTATCAAATGGAATCGGGATATGATGTACTAACTTAAAATAATAGTTAACATTGTTTAGAACTTAAGTTGAAGGTAAGATAGTTATTGTAGAATTACGCTAATTTGTCATTGTCTGCATTGTTTTGTTCTCCATCTGAAATGTAATTGTGGGTGCCTTGGTCTTTATTATTTATGTTTTATCTCTCTAAAGTGTGGTGTGTTTCTTAAAGCTTTACACGCTGGCTGAAAGTTTAGTGTATTAGCATTGACAATTTACGAGGACAAAAGCATAGAACAACAACAGTTTGTATAGTGCCTATTGTTTGTTCAGCGAAGCATATATATAGTGGGCGAATGGGGTCAACCCAAGACAAGGGTTAGAATAGCTTAGTTGGTTAAAGCACTACAAATGTCTAGCAGTGGTTGCTGGTTCGAATCCAGCTTCTACCCATTTTCTTTACTTCTGTGTTGAATGTCGTTCAAAATTGACAATTAAATATGTTCTCAAAATTACATGGGCTATCTCATGAATAACTGAACTAACACTAGGCTTGTTTGTATTTAATTGAAGGTATTTTGCATGCTGAACCTAAATATGGTATTGACAATTGAAATGTTGAAAATTCTTGATAAAAGTTTGTACATTTTGATGTGTCGCCTGCAATCGACACCCGCGTGGAGAAATTTAATCAACCCATTTATTGTGGATTTATTACTTGATACTTGTTGATGTTTCATTTTAATCATTATATTGCATTCCTGTTGGTAGGTGTATATATATATATATTAATTTTTTAGTGTGTGAACTTTGCTATTAAATACCGGTGATTTGTTCACTTTAATTTTTCCGTGCTCTCTTTCTCTAGTTGGCTGACTTTTTTTTCTTCTTACGATATCTAATTCAAGTAACATAGTATACAATCTTTAGCAGCATCGAAATGCACAAATAACTTGCTCGACGTTTTTCTAAACGCATGAATTATTTCGTTCAGTAAGATTAGTTACCATGTATTACTGTGCATATCATATATTTTAATATTTGATTAAAGATGGTATAATCGTGTTATATTTCTACAAATTTTTACACAAAAATATAAGACTAATGCTACAGCAATATCTCTATCATCTTTACTGATGATGTTAACAGCTGCATCATCAAATATACCATTGGCTGAAAAACGATATCGTAATTATTTGCCTCTGATGGAAAAAGAAACACCTAATAATAATATTATTATTAATTTTAAAATATAGGTTATTAACTTAAGTGTAGGAGTAGTTGATCAATTTTGATACCGTCATACTTCAATCTGAGATATCAGCAATGATGTGAAACTTAACCAGAGTAGAATAATGAAGTACTCTGTTATAGATGTTTATTTTGATGAAACTTTAAGATTATTGTTAGTTTATTTGCTCTTGACAAATATAGTTTAAAATAAACATTCTAGAATATAACTGTGCCACAATTCCTTTTTTTACAATACGCGCACGGTCGATAGTGAGTGACATTTTCAAATATAGAATGACAATCTCAAATTAAAGTAAACGTATCGAGTATAATAAATCATTACCGATAAAACAAACAAAAAACATTTATAGAACGCCTTATTATGCCTTTATTCTCACAGAAGAAACGAATTATAGAAATCCTATATTTAAACTTACTATTCACGTGTCCTACTTTATCTAGTTATGTAAATTATTGCCCTAGGAAAAACAGTATATAGCTGTAAGTACTAGTTTTTACGTATTTAGTCAACTGTCGATCAAGTTATTATTTCAATTTAGAAAGATTTACGAAAATCTTTTCGGGTTTTTTGGGGGGCATCTTTAACAAAGTTTCACAAATGGCTGTCGGTAACCGCTAATTAAAAAATCCATTTAATACAGAATCAAACTTTGATGAACAGTGTTGACCAAACAAATTGAATCGGTAGAGAGCGAAGTTCTCTGAACAGGTTCCTAGAGATGAGGTGATACAAATATAACATAACAACCAGCATTTATAAAGTGTCTTTTTCAGCTGTAACAAAGCGTTAAAACCTACCTCCAAATGTATGTGATTCGATTCAGATTCAGTTATGAAGTCACTTGTACTAACGGTCATACATCTGTAGAAAACTTACAATACGACGAAAATTACAATGCAAGCACTAAACAAAGTGTTTTTTTTCTCGAGATTAGGGGGCTTAGATCATATGCTCAATCGATCAGAATTCAGAATTAAATTATTCTTAGTTTAGATTTTAACAGCAATATCATTCAATTGCACGTGCCTTACACGGGATGTGGTTGGCAGATAGTTCGAAAAATATCGTATCTGTGTTTTGAAAAAGAATTAGTTTTCTGATAATGCGTTTTCATAAAATTTGCGATTCTTTAAGTATGCTCATATTTCAGTTTACCCCGCTTTATGCAGTGTGTTCTTTTTTAATTTAAGTGTATCTTTCCCATGCCCAATGGGTTTTTATTGTTTTCAATATTTGTCAGTTTCGTTTCATTAGACAAATGTCCTCAAACAGAACCTAAATAAGAATTCGTATTTAACCATGCGTTTAGATACGGTGAACGTAAAAAAACCCGTTTAATTTGAGATCATTTATAAGAATTAGGTTTTTCTTCAAGCAGCGCATAGAATAAAAAGCATTTTGTCCAGGCGAAATTCCATGAGGTCAAATTTGCTGGGTGGTGGGCTCTTGATCGGGGTCGAGTTTGAAATGGGCCGAGCCAACCGTGTCCCGGGTCGTCATGGGCATTGCACGCGTCGGCAATTTTCATTGTGTGTCATAATTTGCATTTGAATGCTTTGATGGGGTCGCGTGCCTCTTGTCCAATCAAAAACAGCGTCAGAATTGAACTGTGGTGGCTGCGGGCGTTATGTTTCACTTTATGTTTTTTGTATCAACAAGAGAACATCGTTGATATTTTGCTGTAAGCTTACTCCATCAAACACGTTGTGCAAATTGCAACATCTGGAAACATGGGCCGGTCTTCGAATAAACGAGGTACCACCCGTAGCAGAGGAGCTAGGAATGGCGGGCGAGGCCGAGGCAATGGAATTAGACAGACAAGGGCTCAAACCAGAGCAAATATGGCTAATGTTTTGAATGGGGAACGTGTGAACACTGGTCAGCCATTGCCGGGAAACCAGGATGTTGAAAGTCGCGAACGGAGTTCGAATGGACGAAATGATGGAGCATTGAATATGGATGCAAACAATCCACGTGTACAGCCGAGTAACGGGAATGGTGAATATGGGCAGAGACGAGATAATGCAGCAAATTTGTCAGCTGTGAGTGTGAACGGAGCCATGAATGGCGGGACTAGTAATACCAATAACAATGTGAGTTTTGGTTTGGCGAGTCAATCGGCGAGTGGAAGTCAGGCGAGTTATGCAGTTGGAGATAATGCAGCTGTACTTGTGAATGGAGCCAATGGTGGGACTAGTAATACTCATAACACTGTGAGTTTTGGTTTGGCGAGTCAGTCGTCGTCTGGAGTTCCGGCGAGTTATGCACCTGGACATGGGGCAGGAGGTGGCGCTGTGACGAATTTTGCCAGCGGTGGATATGGAAATAATGGGACAAACTCATTCATGAATTTGGGCCAACAAGGGAGCCAGCAGCAGGGCCAGGCATGCCAGGGGGTGAGTTATGCAAATCAGGGTCAGCTGGATGGCGGCGACGGTGGTCAGCAGCCGGTGATGAATCCAAACAATGGTGAGAGCATTTTAAATATGGGCTTATTGGCCCAATCTCAAGGTCAAAATATGTGTATGTCATCATTGACGTCTGTATGTGCCCCTCTAGGGGTCAATGTTCCTCAAAAAGTGAAGGAAAAAATTGTAAAAGGGGAGTACATTGAGTTAGGTTTGTTGTTAGACTCAAATGACCCGGATAAAAAGCTGAATTTTACGCTAAATATGAATGAGCAGGGTCAACTAATGTGGGAGGATTGCAAGCCTAAGAAGAAAATAACATCAATTCACGCTTGGACAAATGCCTTTATGATTTTTTCATCAGTTTTTTTGGCAGCCCACCCAAGCAGGGCACAAGAATTACTAAAGTATATGTCTTTGATAAGAACAGCCGCGGAGCGATATCAGGGTTATGGCTGGAGTGAATATGATAAACACTTCAGAATGCGCCAGCAGTTGCAACCTTTGAGATCCTGGGCCTCAATTGACAGTGAACTCTGGTCATTGTTTGCAGCTGCAGGCCCGCCATCATTTAATGCACGATATAATACAGAGGGGGCACGGGGGTCAAACTCCTTTCTTTTTCGGAGATCATCGGCAAATAAACCCTTCAATAAATTCACATCAAGCAAAATGGGGGGAAAAGGTCCGTTCGGTCAATTGTGCTTTGCTTTTAACGCAGCAGGATGCGCCAGGAAACAGTGCAGGTTCGAGCACAAGTGTTCAAAGTGCAAAGGAATGGGTCATGGGGCCACAAGCTGCGCGGGCATTAAGCAACCCAAGTAATGGTACGAACGTGAACTTAATACCAACCTGTGCGAGAGGCAAAGCTAATACAAAGGTATGCCCAGGACAGCCATATTGTGTCTGCTGTAAATATGTTTCACCTGTCAAGGTAGAAGAAATGTTACCGTATTTATCCATTTATCCAGACAAAAAATCATCGGAATTTTTACGCATTGGGTTTACGGAGGGGTTCAAAATAGGCTATTTGGGGGATCGTTCAGGGAGGGATTCAAAAAACCTGAAATCCGTGGAGGACGATCCGGTTAGAGCGAGGGAAAAACTCGCCAAAGAGGTAAAGTTTGGGAGGATAGCTGGGCCTTTTAAGGAAAAACCAATTCAAAACTTGATTGTCTCGCCGATTGGTCTAATTCCAAAGGCGGAACCTGGTAAAGTGAGATTAATTCAACACCTGTCACATCCGTTAGGAGAATCAATTAATGATGGCATTGATCGTGAAGCATGCAAAGTGCAATACACTAGATTTGACGTTGCGGTGGAGTTGGTTGCTAGTGTAGGGGTGGGGGCATATATGGCAAAAGCAGACATTGAGTCAGCATTTCGTCTCCTTCCTATACACCCTCAGGATTTTAGTCTGTTAGGTATGAAAATTAACCAAGGCGAGTTTTATGTTGACAAAGCCTTGCCAATGGGAGCTTCATGCTCGCCGGCATACTTTGAAAAATTTTCTACCTTCATTGAATGGGTGGCTAGAAAAGAGGCAAATTCACAACGAATAATCCATTACATGGATGATTTTTTTTGCTGCGGAGGGGCTGACGAGTCACATTTGTCATGTAAACATATTAAGGAGTGCTTAGAAAAGGTTTGTGCCAAATTCGGGGTTCCATTATCAGCGGCTAAGTCAGTGGGGCCAGTCACGAAAATAGTGTTTTTGGGGTTGGAAATAGATTCAATAAAACAGCAGGTCAAGGTGCCTGATGATAAGCTAGTGGCAATTGTTTCTAAAACCCAAAAAGCACTAGTATCCCAGAAATTAACCTTAAAAGAGTTACAATCACTGGTAGGCTCCCTTTCATTCATTTGTAGGGCAGTACCTCCTGGACGAGCCTTTTTAAGACGTCTAATTGATTTACAGTTGGGGATCAAGCAATCTTGGCATAAAATTAGACTTTCAGTAGGTGCTAAAGCAGATCTAAATATGTGGCTCATTTTTTTAAGGGAATTCAATGGCTCGTCAATATTTAGCGAGCAAATGTGGCGGGGGGACCAGGACATACAATTTTTCACAGACGCAAGTGGTGAAATTGGATTTGGCGGGTTCTTTGAAGGCAAGTGGTTTCAAGGAAAGTGGCCATCTCAGCAGTTTGCCACATGCCACTCCATTGCATGGATGGAAATGTTCCCAATAGTGGTGGCAATAGTGCTTTGGGGGGACAAGTTAAAAGGGAAACGGGTCCTCTTGCGTAGCGACAATGCGGCAGTGGTGGCAATAATAAATAAGCAATCCTCAAAATGCCAGGAAATAATGAAGCTAGTAAGATTCCTTGTCCTCCAATGCTTAAAGAATAATGTGATGTTTAGGGCTAGCCATATACCAGGTATTGAGAATAATGTGGCTGATTCCCTCTCACGGTTTCAGATGACCCGGTTTCGAAAGGCAGCTCCAGGTGCGAGGAAGGAGCCCACAGCAGTACCTGGCTTCTTATGGAACCTCTAGAATCAGAAATAGATAGGTTGCTAAATAATTCCATAGCTGAGAGTACTAAAGTCGCTTATGCAAATAGTGTGAAGGAATTTGATTCTTTCAGGATCAAATACATGCAGAGTTGTAGGTGGCCGGCCTCCGTCCAGGATATAGCGGCATATATTGCTCACATGTCGATTCAAGGTTTCTCTGCCTCCACAATTAGTGGGAGGCTATCAGGAATTGCATTCCAACATAAGATAAAGGGATGGAATGACCCAACAGATAATTTTTTAATTAAGAAACTTAAGGAAGGTTGTAGACGTATTAAGGGGACAGTTGACAGTAGGTGCCCAATTACTTTGCCAATTTTAAGGCGGCTTTTGCAGGTATTGGCCTCAATCTGCTACAATGACTACGAAACAATGTTGTTTAAAGTAGCCTTCAGCTTAGCGTATTTTGGGTTTTTGAGGGTTGGTGAGTTTACAAAAACTCCGCATAAAGAGCAAGCAAAGATTTTGGCAATTTCTGATATTGAAATAGGAGGGGTTTCTCCAACCGTTTTATCAGTCCGTATTAGGTATTCAAAAACGGATCAGGGAGGTCGTGGGGAAGTAATTAGGATTCCTCAAAACACATGTCAGGACATATGCCCTGTGGTTGCAATGGTTCGGTATTTAGCAGTACGTCCAAAGAAAGATGGGTCCTTGTTTATTCATTTAGATGGTAAACCTGTCACGGCCGCTCAATTCTCGGCCTTGCTCAAAAAAGCAGTCAAAGTTATTGGGCTAATGCCAGAAAATTTCAGCTCCCACAGTTTTCGTATTGGCGCAGCAACGTCAGCTGCGGCAGAGGGGGTGGCAATTGAGCAAATTAAGGTAATGGGTAGATGGCGATCAGGTAGTGTTCTGTCATACATACGGCCGCAGCGGGAAATATTGTTATAAAAACTAATGGGGTCAATTTATAACCTTAAGTACTACAGTACAAACAGATGTATGCAGAAGCTGGGAGGTAGACAATGCTGTCCCATTTTTTGCTTGTTCTTTACAATTATTAGATATGAGAACCTGGATTGTGGGAGATTCTATCGTGAAGTGGGCAGGCCAAGGGGAGTTCCAATTACAGGGTGGTGGTGAAACAAGCTGGTTTGGGTATGGAGGCTTGACGTTGGAACGGTGTTGTGACAAGATTCGATGGCTACTATACAGAAACCAGCGCCCGACCACAATTATAATTCATGTGGGGACTAATAACTTATTGGCAAAGAAAACTGGGGAGATTCGCCGAATAATTCGTGAAACCCTGTATGAAATTAGAGCTATGCTGCCTCAAGTAAGATTGATCTGGTCCGAAATTCTTCCACGTCTGTTCTATTTCGGAGAGAACAGGAGAGGAAGAGGACACAAATGTAGAGTAAAGTTAAACAGATATGCAAAAAAGGTTTGCTTGGAGTTTGTAAGGGGCCATGTAGTACTAAATTCAGATCTATTCCCTGCAACTCAGCATCAGTTCTTCCGCTATGACGGGCTCCATTTGAGCGATGCGGGCAACATAAGGTTGAGGCAAAATTTTGAAAATGCATTGCTATACCTAAATGCATTCCCATTGGCCTTCCAGTTTCCACCTGTTTGGGACTAAGAAGTTTTGAGGCCAAGTCAAGAAGGCAAGTCCGCTTAGTGACGGCAACAAAAATTTTAAAAAGAAGGGGGGGGGTTTGGTCAAGTCCCTTTGTCAGTGCCTTGTTTGGCAGTTCTATTTAAAATGTTGTACACCCTAAGTGGAATTGTCTTAATAAAGGACAAGAATTTCACTGAATTTAGG
>JAUMTS010060013.1:0-17070 GCA_032273385.1 Ophiopholis aculeata | reverse complement strand
TAAGTACACATAGTTGGTACATAAGAATTGGCATGGTTGAACAACTATTAAATACGATTCTAATGGTACAAAAAAATAGATTTTTTGGAAAAAAAAATTGGGGGGATGATGTTGAACATGTCTACTGCCCCTTTAAGGAAGACAAATGGCTGGAGATTTAAAACTGTATGATACTGGTAGCGTCGCCTAGCGACACAACCAGAAAGGATTTTGATAACAAATGCAAAGATGAGGAATCTGGGGAGGACTTTTTATTTTAATACATCCTGTTTATGGTACTATTCATTTAGTACTTAAAGTTCAACATCATTTAAGATGATGAATGATTATGAGTGGGAGGGGGTTTTTACAGTGTATATCAAATTAATGATACATGGATAGATAACATAACCATGTTTAGTCAAAAAGTAACAAAGGAGATGTCTAGCGTGCTATAGAATAGTACCAGCCATCTTCTTGTTTATCATCTGCCCATTTTATATGTTGCAAAGCTTGTCGGTAGATGGATCATTTCCGGCAGATGTGAACACTGCTTTGACATGCCCAGATTTACACTGTGAGCCTTAAGAGTAGGTTGATTCAAGGAAACCAGGCAGGCAGCCACATGCCAGCTTGAATTCTACCACACCATTTTTGTTTCAATTTACTTCCCTTTATTCTGATATCAGTACAAAAAGAACAGTATCTTATAGCCATTTCGATCGACTAGAAAGTGAAAAAATTGGCAAACATTGCAAATCAATGCAAGTTAGAAGTAAGCAGAGGCTGTTCGCTAAAGAAACTAGATACACTTAACGCAGGATAAGTGCAATAGCATTGTGAAAGTTTATTGTGATGGAATAAAATTTAGGAGCAAAAGATTCAATGTGGCATCAGTTGCCCAGTCAATAAATGGAGGTCGAAGTTCATATCCTATTGAGGAACCTGATGAGCTAGTCTTGCATTACCGTAAATGCCCAACAGGGATCCAGTGTGCCACATTTCAGAGTGAGTATATTGCTCAATTTGGGACTTGGCAGTCAAATTCGCATCCATTATTTTGAGTACGCCAGGACAAAACAGTTATTTTCTTTCCCTCTCTGGAGGGATTCTCAGACGTTTTCATTCAGTTCTTTGTGTTCTTTGTGTCATTCAGTTCTTTCAGCGTTAGGTAAATAACAAATAAGATATTTTGTGCCAGTCAAATTGTAACTATTGTAACATGTCTGCCAGGAAACTGGGGCAGTGCATGCCAACATGATTACATGTTTCTTTTGATTATTTTTCTTGAGATTTTCCTCTGGTTTTTATTTATTGTAATCTCTTGTACCAGCTCTTTAAACTGCAATTTTTTAAAGGAAATAACCGTTTAAAAACAAGTGGATTCATAAGGGAAAACAAGAAAAAGTGAAGAAACCGAAACTGTGGTTACATTGCCCCGTACTATAAACTATAAAACTGCCAAGTTGGCCCATTTCAAAGTTGTGTAATTATATCGGTTGTTATTCTGGACTACAACAGAAAAGTACAATTAGATGTAGATCATTAATTAATGTTTTATTAGGATTTAAATTCAGCTCTGTCAAAATGTTAATTTGTAAGTAATTTATAGGAAAAAAGCTGACAATTTGCCCTTCTTTCCATTACAAGCTTGATTAGAGTTGACCTGAATTTCATCATTATCTACCTTTTAGTCATGTCATGAATAATTCTAGCTAATTAATGAATAATTCCTAATTATTCAATACTAATCAAGTTAAGCATTACCTGCATTCAAATTTTGATGACATATTCGAGTCAAGCAGCTAGCTAGTGTATTCTAAACATCTTCAGCTAAAGCAAGACTTCGATTGAATTGCCTCTGTCACAGAATTTGAATTTTAAATCTAATCTGTTGTTAGGAAGTAGTTGTAAAGTATATTGATACGCATGCCCTTAGCCTTTTTACCTTAGAGTCGACATGAAAATTTAATGTAACTTTCTCACATTTTCCATTTGTTTTTGTGTAATTGACTGCATCTTCTGTTCATACAAAGTCATCATTTAATTATCCAATGAGCCAGACTGCATGCAACTTTGAGTTTCTGATAAAGCGTGTTCTAATCAAGTTAGCACTTTGCATTTAGGTTGCGAGAAAAATTAGATAGAAGTATTTTTTTCTGTTTTAGAAGAAGAATGCTGAATGTCAAATTAAATTTAAACAAGGGTTGCGAGCTGTCAGCAGTTTGGAAGAATTCGTTGAGAGGGGTTGTGTTCATGTAAATAGGGTTAACATACCCAGCTAGACAAGATGTGATGGAAACTTGATAAAGTCACAACTGAAATGTCAGCCCAGTGTCAGTGTATCTTTAATAACTGTGAATATGTCAGGCGAAAGGTGTGACTCACTTTTTAAGTAGGTTAAAGGACGACACCTGAGCGTGGATCAAAATATGACAGGAATTGATTTTGAATATTTTACGTCCGTGTCAGATTTTTCACAGAATTTTATTGAAAGATAATTCAAAGGGACTTCTTGAGGCAGCTGTAGGAGACTACTTTGACTCCTTTCTACTGCAGCTGATGGAGTCTGTGTAGGAGACTACTTTGACTCCTTTCTACCGCAGCTGATGGAGTCTGTTCTAATTTGGAGTGAAACATCAAAATGTGTTCACTTGACTTTGTGTGCTGTTGTCAACTGATGTGAATGGTGTGCCAATCTGGGAGCGGAAGTAAAGGGCTGTGCAACAATCTGGGACATCAGTTTCACCTGAAGCACTAATCTTAATGTGAAAAATGAGAAATTTGGTTAAAAGATGCCTGGGTAGAGTTTACATTTTGAGTATATAAGAACAAAAAAAATTATCATCATTATTTTTATTTTAAAATTTAGTGTTTCCTATTTATTTTGGTTTTGGAGAAAATTCATAAATTAGCAAAACATTTTGTAAAACTAACATGATTCACACTTATCACATAATAATCTTGTGATATTCTGTACCTCTATGTTATTTTTTATATTTCGGATCCAGGTCAGACATAGCAGGATTGCAAATAAATATTTATCAAGTAGCTAAAATTAGCTTGTTTCTTCCATTGACCATAGCTCGTTAATTTTGTAGTCTAGTTAGATGTTTGTGTAAATAACGTCACACACGTCAATCCACTCATCTGATTTGTTGACAGTCGGCATACCATTTTTAATTGTCTTTATCTACCATAGTGTACCTAAGATAAACCCGACCTATTTTGCCAACCTTTTACCTGTCTTATCTAATAAATACTATCTTCATTAGACAGGCTTATTGCGATATCCGCATGATATTTTCTTAATATTTCAAGAAGAACAGTATGCTTTAAAAGTTCACAATACAAAATTAGCAGCATTTATCGCTAACGTATGAAATTGAATGTGACATTATTCCTCCGTTTTGAAGTGCTTGTTTGTTTTCACAAATCCTAAACCTATATTGGCAAATTTGGAATATATTTAGAATAAACTAGGTTATCTTATCTGTAAAATGTTGCAATATGTAAATAATGGAGTTGACGTCAGATAACATTATACTTAGAAGCCCCTGACAGCACAAAATGCCATTAATCTTTAAATGTGAAAGCCCCTTAACAATTCACTGTCTGCAATAATCAATGGTCTTTAAAGTCGTAGTTCTAAATCGGACATGGAAATATTTACTCTTCTTGTCACTCCAACGTTAATAAATGACCAAGTAGAATGCGGGATGTCTACTAGTTTGATGTATTGGGGCTTCAAGTTCAAATAAACCTTATTGGCAGAATCTGTCTTGCTATGAACAGAAGGCAGTGCAATCAATAGTAGGCTAGGAGACTGGCTATCACCAAGCAAATCTAACAGGTCTCGGTCGTGTCGACTTCGTGTGGTCATACTGGCGCCTAACTCGTACAAGTTTCAATTTGCGTTGACTAATTGTTATTTCAACAATTTGCTTTGTATCTACAAGTTCAATTTATTCTAAGTGGTTAATTTGTCAGGAAACTTTGTTATCAGCAAGTTCAAGTGGTAAGATGAGACTATAATAGTAGGTGGGCATTCACCCTTCGTCAAGTCAATTATCTGTGTTCACTTGATATCCATTATCAAATATAGGAGTGGAAATACGAACTGTTGTTATACAGACAAATTTGTAAACAATATTGATGTCAATGTCAAGATTTTAAAATATAACTTGTTTTTGACATTATATTTCAAACAATTCTCAACAAAATTGTGGAATTCCTTGATGTTTCATCCCATTTCACACACTTACAGTTTCTTTGTATATCATTGTTCTAGGGTTGAGGCTTAGACATTTGATATCAATATCAAGAACTTATTATTTAAAAAGCCTAAATTGAAACATAGGCTTGGTAAGAAATGCTATTAACGAAGTAATATACAAAACTTGTAAATGTTCAGACTGATATCAACATTAAACAATGAGAATGGTTGTACTTTTTTGTAGAACATGTGCTGTCTGATTTCAATTCCTTCTCAATTAATATTTGAACTTGGACATTATGATCAATGAACAGGATCTATATTTTGTATCAAAATCATTATTTAGTCCTTTTATAGTGAAAAACAAACTATCAGGTTATGTGTACTTTAACAGGGCAACAGATGCTAAATTCTCAACAAAAGTTTACAAACCTGCTATTGATAAGATTCTCATTATCAATGTCACAGCCTTGTATCACAAGTGATACCAGTTGTAATAATGATAAATGTGTCAAGAATAAGGTTTTATGGAATTAATACATCGTAATAATTGTTAAAATGATCAGTATCTCTTTAACAAGCAAGCAAAGATAACAGTAGTTTAGTGAGTTTGCTGATATAATTATTTTCTGATAAAGAGAATTAAAAACTAATTTAAATTCTACTATGATAAAAGATTCCAGTATCATTGATTCATACCTTTTCTGCACTTTCAAAAGGTCAACTTACGTTGTTTTATGGCTGGTTTGCTTTCAATTTTTAGACAGTCATCAAGAGTATGTTTGAATACGAGTAAAAAAATATACTACTATACAAATATTTAATGATGTTGATTTTTTTTTTTGAAGTGAATTCATCAAATTTATAATTGAAATATTAAAATAACACAAAAATTTTGATATTTCATTTAATCACAGCATCATGTATTGCCTTGGTTCTTCATAACGCTTTTTACTTGCGCGTCAACAGTTGCTATGGCAATGTGAAGATTATTCACAGTTCATCATTATGATCAATTACAGAAATCAAGCAAAGAAATGTCTATTTTATTAAATTCAAACATTCTGTATTCTTTTGTGAATGCCAGTCTAATACAGACTTGCGTTTTGTGTTGGAATCTTAATCATGGAGATAAAGTGTTAGTCAAATAAAATGCAGCATTCAGTACTGGGGGTATTGGAGATAAAATGTAAAATTAAGTTATAAGATAAAAAGCAACATTTTATATGAATAAGGAAAATGCAATTAACAGCCAAACACTGACACGCGATCAATGTTAACAATTATATGAAATACCCCACAGGTTTCCATTATATACAAGGGTAAAAGCAGGTTTAAAATTTCATTACAAGATATGAAATGATGGAATACCTCGTCTGGCTCATGCATGCACATGATCAGATGTACTTTTGATATTCTGACAAAAAATTCAAACAACGGCATTGTTTTATTTATGATCAAAGTACAGTTAAATGGTAGTATTTTTTACATGATTTTAATTAAAAATCAAAAATTTGATCAGTGTAGTCGAAAAATTGAGCTGAGATACAAAGATTCATGACTTAGAATTCATTCACAAAATGACGAGTGCTGCTTTTCTACTGAAACAATTGTGTTTTTATTTAGAATTGTACACATTTGTAAACGAATAGTGTAAAACCCATTGGCACATAAGCAAATTTCCGCACACATAAATAGTAAGAATAGTCCGCAAATCCGCACCCCTTCAAAGTTCATTAACATTGCCATCCAATAATATTGGTGTTTAAATATTCACTAGTTGTCATATTTGATCATGCATTCTCAGGTAAACTCACACTGTAGCTCTCTCTACCTTTTGCAGTGTTTTCCGGGTTTGGTGAATTGTTGATGTGTGAGTTATGAACATGAAGGAGTCAAAGGCATGAATTATTTACTAGATTCACAAAAATGTGATGTGATACATTCTGAATGTAGAGCTTATATTATTAGTGGTAACATGATCGGATGAAAGGAACAATGAACTCTAGTGATATCAGATATAGAATTGACTTGCGTATTATTTCCAAATGGCACACGAATGAGGAAATGGAAGCATGTCTGTTTAAACAAATACTCCATTTAGATTTGACAATTTTACTTTCAATTAGGCTAGTAAATTAGAAACCTCTTTGCGAAAAAAACAATAGAATGCATGTTAAATTGTCTATGGCGGAAATTTCACGGTCTATTTAGAAGCCGACGAGACTCATGTTCCGCCCCATCATTTGACTAAAGTGCTACTTACCTACAAATTACAATGTTACTTTACAAATAATAGATCTTACAACGTCATGCATTATCTGTCTCGAAGTATCAAATAAACCGAAGCACATTAAAACCTTTTCTGAGCCGAAATTGCTTCTTTCACTAGTTGAAATGAATCTAAATTATTTACAATTTTATGCTTCGGTGCTAATTCTTAATTTAGAGAGTCCTTTTACAGTATATGAGATAAAATAAAAGCATTTGATAGTGTGTTTTTTTTAAATTGAAGAGCAGTTTCCTCTTAATTGACGTCAGCGCTTATTTTCAAAAATATTTTCTTTGGCAGATAATAAGTGCTGAATGTAGTTCCCAGGTAGTCACAAGTGTGAGTCTTATGTCAAGTCCTGCTTTATTCTTTTAAACAATGTTGAGAAGTGTAGTCTTGTTAAAAACTAGTTTGTGGGCACTACATGTATATTTGCTCTGCCCCTCAAATTTATTTGAAATAGGGGGAAAACACAGATGTGTGGTTGTTAAATAACATTAGCTCCTATAAAAGACTGCTTACTAATTCACAGGCTGCTTATTTCCCCGCAATGATTTTGAAAAGTGCAGTCTTATTTAAATAAAACCTCTAGATTATGAGCACTATATTTGACAGTTTCCCCACATATTCTTTGAAAATGGGAGAAAAACACAGATACGTGGTTGTCAAATAGCATTAGCTCCTATGACAGACAGCTTACTAATTCTCAAGTTCCTTATTTCCCCACACACCCTGGTTGTACTACAGTTCAATTGAGGGTGATACCCGGTGATTCTAGGCTACCTGTTTTGTATTCAACATTGTGCGTCCAGAGATCCTTAGGCTTTAACAAACCCGCAAGCTCCATAGTGACTCACAAAACTTATTACCAATTCACTCATGCCTACTTGGACACACAAAATACAAGGCGGAGCTCCCGTCTAGTCAATGCCATGCTCCATGTATACCAGCAAATGCACTTTTGTGAACTACAGGTCTTATTGCATAAAATAGTGAAAAACGGTAGTGGAATTAAAAGACAATTGGCAACGTCTGATAAAAGTGCCAAATTTGCCCTGCGGTTAGTGCCGTCAGATAATTTATTCATGAAGTGGTCGTGGCCAACAAATACTTCCCTTGTTTCGTTCATCCTGCATTTGTTGAATATAAAAGTGGCTTCAATGAAAGTAAAGATGCATAGAAAATAAACAATGATCTTGTTTTGGATGTGTGAGATCATGTATTCAATATTTGTTGCCAATTGCAAATTATCAAATGGTCGATATGAAACCGCAGGCTTGCAATATTGTAGTTGTGAAATTCATCACGTCAGCCGTGTGTCATTAAATGAGTAGCTTGCTTATGGCAAAAGAAACAAATTACAAGCCAGTCTATGATATTGAACTCTTCACGAGCTCGTTATTTATTGGAAGTCATTTTATATTGCTCTTAATTGGGGTCCCTTCACAAGTTTACTCATTATCAAGTTTGATAATTAAGTGTTGATGATGAAAAGCTTACACTTTTATGTGGACATTTAGTTGCTGACTAGGCTTTCACGGAATTTATAGCACAACTTGCCGCTTTAATAGACGACATAACAGCTTGTGCGTCGTTGCCCTAGTTCTAACTTGTATGTGAATAAAGTGTATAATAGTTAGAAATTCGATAGAGTGGTTAGGTTTCATATGATCATGGTTTTATTGAATATAAAAATGAGAAAGCAGAGTTAGTAGACAGCAAGTATTGATGTGAGTACACCTGGATGCCTTTCTAGGGGAATTCCCTTCTTGTATATAATCCCTGTGGAAGAAACAAAAAGAAATTTACTAAACCTAATAATAATAGCTAGCTCAGAAGAATTTTAAGTGCACTTAGATTTGGTCATGGACAAAACAAACAGAGTATTTTGAAATCAAAGAGAACAGCTCAGACCAATTTGTTTCCAATTTCATTGGAGAATTATAGCAAAAACTCCAATGGCTAGAAAACTACAGAAAAGAAGTTATAGGCAGCTCGTTCTTTCTTACAATTGAGGGGAAATGTCAAAAGCTTGCTACAGCATACAATTGTAGTAGAATATAGCAAATGCTGGCCTGCTTTCCAAACTTCACAGACAATGAAACAGCCAACCCACATGGTCGTTTACAAATCAAACCAAGCGTTAAGCAATCGCTTATTTCATTCCAATGTACAACCAACAGTTTCAACAATGACCGTTTGATTAATTGAGATGGATAGTTACTACGTAAAGATCGAGGCCTTGGTTCGGGTGTACGGCGCAAGTTGTGTTTTATGCGGTAAATTTGTCAGCCTTGGCTGGAGTGGTGATTATCATCAGGACCAGAGGGCCTATAGCAATAAACTCTTAACGATGAAATGATGGTGGAAATTTATTATTACAGAAAATATTACGTCTTGTACTGGTAGCAAGTCATAATGTTGATTTAAGGCAGATAACAAAGTCAGTGTTGTTCTGGTGTAAGAAAGGCCTGAGAGGAAATACACAACAATTGAAAGTGTTTCAATTATTAAGTGTGAAAGACAGCTATGAGGCGGCCATTTTAACTGTGAAAGCTTGTTAACATGATTTGAAAAATGAAATCTGCAATCTGGCTGCCTATTAGAGTTCACTAGTATACCATGTTTACTCTAATCCCATCTTTTAATTTAAAATGCATTGGTTTAGTAAAATTGGAATTATGGGTAGAAATGAGTTAACCAAAAGAAAAGGGACTTTGATTTGAAAAAAGAGAGACTCACCCAAATTAAATTACTTTACCACCCCTGTCTTAAAAAATACAAATATCTCACTCAGCATGGCAGTTGTAATTAGATTGTGTTTGATTCAATTTCATGCCTTCTGTGTTTAGAAATACATTACAAATCTAATGAGGTCCTCAACTCTCTGGGTGAGTCATTTCTAATTTGGTAAGATTTCTCTATTTTCTCCATCGTTTTCGTCCCACAATCACTCCGCACTTCAATGTGTGTATTTCAGTTCTTCTCCATTTGTATAGTTCTAGCGTCAAACCTGCTTTTCCAATAAATTTTGTTGAAGTGCAAGCTAATCACGGAGCCATCAGCCTCTTGTAAGACAGCCCTGTTTCTTTGCCTATTTAAAACGTGTAGGGCATCATTCATTCTAATACTTCACTGAAATTGCACGGTTTGGCAACATTTATTTTACTCGCTTCATGGGTACTGATATGGAGACACAATGCTTGTTAGCTATGATTGATAACATCAGGGCTTAAGTTGGCAGGTAGCAAACAACCAAATCTAACCAATTTTTCTTCTTTATGTTTTCAATCAAAATGTATACTTAAGGAAGAAATATTTTCATTAAGTAAGATTGAGAAGTTAATTTGGTAGGGTTCGTGTCCGCTGTCGCACGCCCTGAACGACATCTTGTTGTTAAAATTGTTATCACTCCCTAGATACTGGTTGCTACGCTAAGTCGGCCATGACGGTGCAACAAGCGCAAAATTGTGATTGATGTTTCTCAGCAGTTTGGGCAAGAGGTCATTACCATTTTAGTGCGATCAGTAAAATCTTTAGGGAACCTTGCAGTTCATACGATACTCTATGGATTAGAACGTCAAAGAAGAGCGTAGGCTGGTGTATTTGTAAGTAAATCCAGGCAGTACGGCCGAGTGAATGTAATGGCAATTATATTAAAGAAGGGGGACTATAAACAATATGCTATAATACTGCAGCTAGCAAGGCCATGGAACAGGTAATATTGCTGGAACAGATTTGATTTACCTTGGAGAATATCTATTTATATCTTACTCATGTTTAATGGCCGTATTGTATTCAATCGTGCAAACATTTGCTTGTACCAAGAAGTGCTTTTAAGACATTTTCAAGTTTAAATAAATGCAACCTGATGAAAGTACGTATAACTTTAAAATCCATGTTTTAAAAGTTTTACTCGAACTTTATACTATAGTGGCATGGCAGGCAATTGATTATATATTCTGCTTTGTTCTTCAGTATCTCTTTTTAACAGTGTTTTTATTTTAATCCCAAGATGTATGATTCATATAGCATTTAGTTACCAAATAAAACAAAAGAATATTAAATTCATTGTTTTTGTCTGTGTCAATCAAAAACCACATTGGCAAACATTTTTAAAGCAGTACACAAAAAATCAGTCTGTAAGTAGTCCCATGACACAATGTAAGAAATTGTTTTAATGGCTCCACAACAATGTCCAGCAAATTTGCATTTGTTGGAACAATGAAATTCTATAAGATTGGCAGGTCTTTAGGTCACTTTGACTAATTGTTAAGAATCTCTTGGAAAATACAAGAGGTCAGTTCACTATTGTAGCCAAAAACGTTCACAAATAAGTGGTCACTTACCAAACAAAAGAAGTTAGGTGCCAGTTATTTCGTTACCTTACTAAAGTGATTGTAATTGGCTTTCATTGCATGACAAAAGGTGAGGTAAACTATTTTGACCTTCTAGTTTTAACAAAAATGTGGAAAGGAACCAGTGCAGACGCTCATAATAAGAGAACACAACTACATGACATGTACATCGTATGTAGTCTTCCTAGAACCAAAGAAGATGTAAGAACCTTTCAGAATCTGCTTTCTGTCTCTTCCTCATTTTATCACCAAATTGCTCTCTGTAATTGCACTAATACTTTAGGTATTCCTTGTTATGAATGATAAATTTTAAGATTTTAACAACAGATTTATAAAGACAGTATAAAATTCAGGGACTCAATATAAGACAATTGTTGAAACTTAAAGCCTTTCTGTGTTTTGCCACTCTAAATCGCCAATAGCTCGAGTAAGATTTCACTCATAAAATTGAAACGCCCTCAGATTAACGTTGATGTAACTTCCTCACGTCTGAAATATTGAACCTGTTATTTGGAAAAGGGAGGAGATCCTGCCAGCCAGACATGGCAGGTAATGCTACAGTGCCATAGAGTATATCGCATTCCAAATCATCCGATCAGGTATCGGTATGAAATTGGACTTGTCTCAAGGCATGAAATCCAAAAAGGGGTTAAATTCTAATGAATGAACTGTAATATAAGAAGGTAGGAATTCCATCTGAGACTGGTATTGCAGCATTTATGTGCAAATATATGTGTGTTGTGCGAGTCAATATGTACGCACGTGCATGCATATGCATTTGCTTATATGTTCAGTACCTGTAGGTATGTTTGATGAATCAATTTACAAGCGTAGTTGTAAAAAAAAGGTAAACCGCATAAATGATGTGGATAATTCCTGGAACTATTTTATTGTGGTATTTTCAGAGAGTAAAACTACTTGGAGATTTAAAAAAAATGAGGTAGAATATTATATTTCTCAAAGGGATTGATTGGTTTGCTATAATAAAGCTTTTTAAATAAAATGATAAACAAATCATGAACTTTGATGGAATTAAATATAAGTTTGTAAAAAGAGGAAAGATTTATTTTTTCTAATTTATTTTAAAAATCAAAGCCATGCGCCCTACAATTTTATAAATAATATTATATTCTGGGTGTTAGTTGCTCAACATCAACATTAGAAAAAAGAAACAGCAGCTTTTGATCAAATTCATCTTAGTGATAACATCACTTATCTATTTGTTATGATTTGGTTTCACACTAGCGACTTGTGAATTAACTGGAGGATAAAATTATACCTTTAGCTTTTCTTTTCATTTCATGATATTATGTAGGGCAACTAGAATAGATTAGAGCAAGTGATTTTCATTATCAATGCAGGGTGTATGAAGAGAAAACAAAATGCTTGGTGTCAAGATTTATTTTGAGGGGAGAAAGTGTGTCATTGTTAAATAGCGTGTACTGGTGAGCGCTCCTTAACCAGCTCTTCTTTACCATGCTAATATTTTATATGCAGTAAAAACAATCTGAAATGTTTGAGATATGACGATGTGCAAATATGTTGATGATTGATAGTCAATTACTCATCTTTTCTCAAAAGATAATTGAAATTCAATTGTTTTATTCAAGTGCGCCGTGGTATATTTGACATGATAAATGAAGATGATACAACTACAACTGATTTCACAAAAATTGTCACTCTAATTCTGTCAAATTAGCGATTGAGATTTTCTATCTCGTGACTAGATACAGGTGCAATTCAGGTTTCATGTGTTTTAATGTGACGTGTGATGTATCTTCTTATATATACAAGTTCAATGATTGAAAATGACACAGCACAAATTGATTTCAAGTTTGATTGCCATTTTAATTCTGTCAGAAAGCTAAAAACAAAAGCCATTTTGCACATGAGATAATCAATATAGTTAAAATGCCCATCCATTTATCAAGTCAGTACTGCAGGTGCTTAAGTCTGCATAATGAAGATGGCTTTCAATATGACCTGCATTTACAAAGACAATTTATTTTCATTAGATACTATATTGCCGACAAAAACAAGATTCTTTTTGGCCAATATCCATTAAGCACCTTGTAACTGTAGTAAGAAAGACTGCAACAAGTCGATGTAAATGAAGTTGCTATTCAATTAAGACTTCCTTGGTCCCGCACAAAGCAGCCATAACAACCACCTGACACTCTACATTACAGTCGTTATATTTTCACCTGGCAATTACTTAACAACGATATTAAAACGCCAAGCTGCATGAAGAAAAAATAAACTAGGATATCGTGAGAAATTTGACCCGATTGAAATAAGAGCTTGCCGCCTCACACCTTATACCTAGAAGTTGGTGGCCCTAGTCGACCCTACTGAGGATCCGAATATGAGAATGCATGCCCTGTCAACGGATATACCCGTCCAGTCAGAGTAGTTGACCGTGTACCCTGTGAAAAGCCTGGAAGGCACGGAAGTTAAGCTTAGAGCTGAAGTGGAATAAAAAGCCGTTCTTTATTCGCAAGATGGGTGCGAAGAAAGGAAATTCAAGTATGCTCTAGTGAACCTGACCAGGTTATGTAGAAAATGGGCAAAATTGAATAAAAATGGTGTTATTTGAAGGATGTGTGGACAAGAGTGTTAATGCGGCAGCAATTTACAAATGAATACATTTTGCATTCATTGCTGTAAAGAATATAATTTTGTAAGATAACTATAAATTCTTTCCTGAAATTGTCCTTCTTTTGAATTCATAAATTATAATTTGTTAAGGGGTTATCTTTACCTAAGTAGTGCAGTGAATTTAGTTCGCATGCATTTATAAGATAACATCTTTATGCATTTGTATTTGACTCTCCCGTTTATATACTTAAGAAATCAGGTCTGTGAGGTATGCTACTGTTAAAAGCTCAAGAACTCGATCGATTTGAAAGATGTTGTTACCTCGGAATATGCCGCTTGGCTAGATGCTGGGTATTGTTCACTTTATCGTCATAATTTGGGTAAAGACTTCTCTTTACGTGTGTGTTGCAGTGTAGCAAACTAAATGCAGCCTACAGCTAAAATACGGTTACAAACCCCTGTTAAGGAATCCATATTGTTACCAATAAAAATGCCTGTGCAGATCCGTGAATCGCGTTTCATCAATAACTACCATGGAATGCTTGCATGGGCTGTAACGACTAGAATATTTGCCCATCTAATTTTAATTGGAACCTACCGGCCCTGCGGAGGCTACATTGTCAATTACGTATTTGAGTGTTTATATACTATTTCCTCGCTGTTTTTTACACAACATTAATTCGACTGTGGTCGGTGATGACATTGAATTGTTGCATTTGGTGTAACACGAACCAATTTGTGTTATATGTATGTGCCCCCAGCCTTAACCATATAATAGCTTATCTTAAAAGAAATTCCCTTGATGCTCCTTAAAAAGAAGGTAAAGCTTGCCAACAGTAATATATATGTTTTAATTACTTTTTTTCGTTTTTTTTTATTTAGGCTTTTGCAAATCATTTTGAATTTGTACATACCTTTCTAATTTATGCACTAACATTGTTGTATCTTCAGAATTCAACTAATGTCGGTAGTTTCAGGTTAAATTTAATTGGAAAATACAAGATAACCATCAGGCAAATATAAAGATGTAGTCATGCAGTGAAAATGTCTACTATCTACTACTAGTAGTACTATGACTACTCTGCAGATGAGACCAAATGTATGTTCCAATTACATTTTTTTGAAAAAGAATGTGTTTTGCTAGTTATTTCGACAATAGGCCTTTAAATATTTATATTTAATATTTCTAGTTAAAATTCAGGCTATAGTTTTGTGCAAAACAAGCCTGGTTTTATTCAAGTTTTATGTGTATAAATGTAAATAACATACAGTTTGTTTTTGCTTTTCTTCTCAAAAGTAAATTAACTGATAAATAATGCAATACAGTGCAATGCAACTATGTAAAGGTTCTCACCATGTTTTTCACTAATAATATCATGAAAATATTAAATTAGATACTGCCACTAACATGGCAATCACAACTAAAAAATGCAGATACGATTTTAATTTGAAATGTGATGTAGAATTAAATTGTAAATGAATATACGCCAAGCAGCCTTGAGGGTTTTGCAATAATGCCACCACAAAGTCATAAGAAATTAAGGTGATAGTTTGATGGCTATCTTTCACTTATCAATCAATGAAACGCCACAAAAATAATGCATTTTGCTAGCCTTTACAACAGCTTTTGCTTATATAAGCCATCACAAGCTATATTGTATCATTGATTTCATATTTGCCAGAGTCTAGCTGTGAAAGTGTTAAATTAACCATTACCCATTTTAATACTGCGACCATAGAGTGAGATTTCAGATTACATTGAGAATGATTTGTATGCTCTGGATGCTTTACATTTGCAAGCGAGTAATAATAATGAATCAAAAACGTGGCATATATTTTATCACAATTTTGTTCAATACATATTGTGCATAATTGCTTCTCATTCATGCACAAGATGTCTGAAACAAGTAACAGTGTTTATAGAGAAGAGAAAATATGAAGTGATGTATAAAATTTCAGGAAATTGCCAATTTGCATTTTTGATCACAAGTAACCTGATTTTTTAATAAGTGCATGCAGCAAAGTGTAAAGGAATCTCCTGAGTTAAATTGACATTTTTCTTGCAAAAAATATCAAATTTAATCTTACCCAAAAGAAGGAAAACCTTAACTGAAAAAGAAATCACCTTAGAGGCACATCTTAAGGCATATACCATATTATTCAAGAGTAAAATAACGGTTTTTAGTTGCTAGGATACCGCTCCGTTACAGAAAGAGATGCCTGCAGAATTTTAAGTCTGTCTCCCAGGATACTTTGTGCATGTGGGTTTTGTAATTCAATAAGCAAAATTTATCTTTTGAATACTCATGTGTGGTATAGTCAATAACAATGCTTTCCTCTTCAAGGTGAATTTAAATTGCAATATGTTAGTGATATAGGTGGATAGAAAAGAACGACAAAAAGATGTAACCAAGTCAATACAAATAGTCAAGGTTGACAATGTTCGAATGCTATCAAACTTGTAATCAGAGAATACATGAGAATCATGTTTGGAATGTGCTCAAAGTTTAAATTTTATTTGGTCAGAGATATTTTTGTAGAGCATGAAATGACCGACGCTAGAGACATATATGCTCGTCACTTGCAATTTATACTATCATCTTTTAATCCATACTTGTCTAGCCGCTTGTGACGCAGGTTAGCAAGGGAAATGACCAGTCGATGGTGACCAGCGTAAAGCTGTTTATTACTCCATGCCGAAATATCAACCTGCCAATTTTAGATTAAAAATAAAATTAATGAAATTGTTTTCATGGTTCAGTACAAATTGAGCGTCTTGTTGGAGGGATAATAACGGCGAAATTACCGTAGGGCTTTAGGTACTTGTCACATGTTATTCAGAGCTAATAAAGATGAAGGTTTGATTGGCAGGTTAGTATCTATTATAGCTTAGTTGTACGGATTGCTTTCATATTCTTTATGTGGGCCAATTAAAGCAACAAAGTTTATATCAGTTATGATATATCTTTGATTATCTTAAAGCAACAAAAAAGTGGCAACTTGGAGAATTTAGAAGCAGTGTACTCCTCAACCATTTTCAGGACCCAAAATGGTAAACAATGACTGTAACCATTGAATCCGTCATTTTGGTCCATTTTTGTGTGACATATTTTAAGATTTGGAACCAGAATGATTGTTGAGGCAAATTCAAATACTAGAACTTTTAGCATGACCAAGTATGCTTAGTATGTTTGTGAATTAAGAATGCTCATATCAAAATGTATGAAAGCAGAAAGTGTTGAAAAAGCTGCCTTAATCAGTCTTGAACTTGGATTATTGCATAAAATTAAACCAGCGAAAAATAACTGTGCGTGCGTGCAGGATATGCAGTAAACATCTCTTATTCAGGCACTAACTCAATTATCCAGCAATTCACCAAGTACTGAGTACATATTTGTTATTCTGTTATAAATGAAATTTCAGTTCTTTTGAAATCATATCAAAAGAAAACAAGTAATTTACTAATAAAGAAAGTCTTCATTAGTTCTTATATATGCACAAAGATGTTATGAATACAGTTGATGTAGTTGTGCTTATCAATACATCTTATTCATGAACGCATTGCGCATATAAGGCCCTTCGCAATAGATCTTTAGTTTCCTGTTTACCGCCCGCGTCCTAAATTGAGATTTGCAAAATATTTAATT
>JAUMTS010059791.1:0-10849 GCA_032273385.1 Ophiopholis aculeata | reverse complement strand
ACGTTTTTGCTGTTTTCTTCCAAATGGTAAGGAATTTTGACGTGAAATTTCAGAATGATGATCAGAAAAATACAACTATTAATATGGTACCAAATTCGCAGTGACTATGCAAAAATTCAAAAAAGATCGGACTGGGCCCCTTTAAGTAGTTTATTTATTTTCATCTTGTCAACAATACAGGAAACAAGAAGACACAATTATATGTCGACCTTCTAAGTTCTATGTAGAAATTAAGCTAAAACACAATGCCAAAATGTCACATGTTGTCATAAATTCAAGTCACTTTTATCATGAAATTGCAGAAATCAGTGCTGTTCTCAACAAAATCTTGTATTGAAGTGTAGAGGAGCCTATCAATGACAATACATTTGAATGTAACACTATCAGTGTTGGCTGTGTATAGTATGACCTGATAAGGTCACATAGGTAAATAAAGTGGCTGGCCAAACAGTTGGCTATGTTGTGACTGGACTTGATTGACCAGTGTGATTGACCACACTGTCTGGCCAGCCATATGGTCTGGCTGACCATAACAGTGGCTTGAACATGCATAGTGAATGGCTAAAATACTTTGGTGAATGTCAGTCACTGCCAGGCTGGTCAGTCTGGCTATTTTTACTGGCGGCTCACTTCAGGAAATTCTAATGGCTTGAGTGAGTGAGTACATGACGTAGTATTTAGTAGTAGGGGATAGCTTGTAATGGGGGACAGCGTTATTATAGCGGGGACAGCCATGTTTATAGATCTGAGGGACGGACTGAGATGGTCTGCTGCGCTGTGGTATGCCTTGGGGGATATGCAGTGATGCATATGGATGACAAGACTTGCTCTATTTGCAGGAAAGGACCTTACTTGTTGAGCTAAGATGAGCTTCCCATGTGGCTAACTTAAAAAATAAAATTTCACTTTATTGTTGATAATTTTGTAATGAAATTGCTAGATGATCAAAATAGTCAGGTTTTGATAAATTGACATATATATTTCAGTTAAAGCTTTCCATTTTGAAAACCAAATGACGTAAATGTTTATAATTGTTTGAGCTTCCTTTCTTTATAATTGTCAATAAGATGTCATTTATTTTAAATTAAGTATAATATTTCACTGTAGTTCTTAGTAATGATTAATCTTAATTGAATTGAGTTTTTAAAATACAGTTTGAAATTTCACTTTGTTGATAATTTTGTAATGAAATTTTGCAGATGCAGTATGAAATTTCACCCCATTGCCAGGTGCTTCAAATTGGTCAGATATTTAATAAAAATTGGCAAATATTTTCACTTGTTGACCTAAATAATCTCTGACTGATTACAACTAGAGCGCTCGCTGCGTAAGCAGCTGGGCAACTGCAGGGAAGCTTAGCTATGCAACTGATACCCGTGTAAGAGGCTTGCAAACCTAGGTGTCATTTTGGTTCTGAAAATGAATAATTAGGTTTAAAATCAAGATAAAGTTAGATCTTTGTGGTCAATTTCTGTATGTGAAGTGGACTTGCATCTTTTTCGGTTGTAGTGACCTATTTAAATAACCCATTATAGATATTTCGGACTTAAACACTATTTAGACATACAAAATAGAATGCACATAAAGAAGGGACATATTAACATTCTTGGAATAACAACAAATAGAGATATAAAACATCCACCGCCCTCACCGAGAAGTCAGAAACTTTCAATACCTACTGGTCTCTTCATCAGTAGATGTTCTGTGATTCAGTCTTTCTAGAAGTATTTCCAGAGAAGTGATAATAATATTAATAGGTTAAAGCCAAATATTTGGTCAGTATGGATATGGATTGATGGCTAAAATCTGACAACTGACCCAAGCAATGTTTGACCTACTTCTACTGACTGACCATTTGGACTGATCATCAAAGCTTTTCATAGAACATGTTACTAAGAATAGATGCTAGTGCAAACTTCCCTGCCAGCATGCTATTGCATTGACCAGTCTTGCTGCAATACTTGAATTGGCCGGAAATGTCTACACGTACATCAAGGGCATGGAACATTCACTTGAACTGCAATAGCTAGCCATGTTATTGTAACTCGGAGTGGGGATTTCACCCAATTTAGGTTTTGCGTAATGTGACTTGCTGACTGTTGAGGGGGATCTCACCCAATTTAGGTTTTGCGTAAGGTGATTTGTTGATCGTCCGGGCCTGGCTGTTGGTGTGACTAATCGTTGCGCCAGGGTGTCAGGACTGTAAACCAGTAATCTAAATAATGCCATAGATCCTCGTTAAAAGTCCCTGGGAAAAATTGAAAAAAAAAGAACAAATGTAGAACATGAAGATTATACTTTTTGTAGTGTGACTTTTCATGTCGCATTTAATATCGCATTACTTGTTTTTGTAGTTCAAAGTGACATCAATAACGATGGGTACAAAATCATCAGCGTCAATGGATATTCACTCCAAGCATTTATATACATTTATGTTTATTCTCTGAATTTTGTTTCATGCTTTTCAAATGAAAATAATAAAGAGAGATCATAAAGACCATTTTAGCAAAAGTTACTAATTTAAAGCCAATACAAAAATTCAAGATTAAAAAAAAAAAAAAATCCAACTTGGTCTTGTAATTGTCCTTCTTGGAAATGAGGCTAACAACATTTATGTCATTAAATCTGTAGCATTTGGTAGCACAGCCATGGAAGGCTTCATTTGCGGAATTCTTTCTTAAAATGTGTACGTGTGTGTTCCACAAACCTTGTCAGTTTTGTTCAAGAATTCCTTTTTAACTGGACCCATCATTTAGCCGCAAGCAATTTGGATTACATTTAATTTAGCTATGCCAACTATCTGAGAAGCATCCCTCTGATCAAGTTTTAAGACAACAAAAGTTTATGGAATAGAAAACATCGGAAAGAGGATAGGGATTTTTTGTAAGTATACAATAAGATTCTGATTTTTCGCCTATCCAGCAGGTTCTTGTTACAAACAACAAACTCTTTGTACTGCATTTAAATTTATCAATTTAGAAAACAAGTAAACCTTGGTCATCAATTAGATCAAAAATTATCATCATTTAAAATCTCCAAGTGTTATCACTTTGTTTTTCCTGCTTTGTTGCCAAGGTCTTTCTTTTGCATAGCAACCAGTTAATTGCCTGACCTCAAAGCTTAACCTAAGCTAAATGACTTTCTTAATCGACCACAGATGTTGCGCATTCATCAAGGAAACAAACTTTTGAAGAAGTTTCAGGCAGAACTATTAGTGTTTCTAGACATTGTCTTGTTGCTAAGGTTACACTTTCCTATTGCGACTTGAAAATAATGAAGGCAATTAATATTTAAACATCTTATATTAATCAGTGACTGTACAAAGCTTTTCCTCACAAAAACTCAATTCACATCAATTCACATTATCAACAATACAAGGCATTTTCGAGACGCTTAATCTGCGCTACTAAGGATCCGCTAATAGTCTCCACTATCGAATGCACTCCCAAAAATAAATAATAAATGTACATATTAAACTTAAATTTAAGCATGTGTGTTGATTGATGTTTGGGATAAAATCGAGAAGCTGTTACAAAGTGAAGGTTATAAATTTTTAATTATTGTGTAATATAATCGTGGAAATTTGCCCGAAACGATTAAGCTTACTCATTATTATGGCTGAATAGAAGATGTAGAGGAGTCAGGTAGAGGAGTAAAAGAAGAATGGAGGACAGTTTTGTTTTGTTTGTTATTAAATATTTTGTGTATGAAAAGTACAGATTTTTAGGCAAGATAATGATTTTCTGTTATTGTGGGCTAGCAATAGCATGTTGTTGGCTATTAATTGTAAGTGGATATAATATAAGGATGTGGTTATTTATTGTGAATTGAAATGTGAAATTCAATGTTTTTTGAAATTTACAAATTTCTAAGCTTCCAACGTGACATAAAACAAAAGTATTGCAACGACGTCTTTGCCAAAATGAATTTAGCACAAAGAAAATATACCCTTTTTCCCAATTAGCATAGATTTATTTAGCCATTTGGTGACATCTGAAGTATACATGTATTAACAATATGTTTAGAATTACACAATGGAATTGCAAATTATTCACAGATTTGTTGAAATGCCCTTTAACCTGTGAGACCTTTTCTCCAAATGCCTACCTACTGTTTTCGCTTAGTAAATTGAGCTAGCATATGATTATTGGGTTAGTTGTAAATGAGTTTGTTTCTCACTTAATGTCTGTCTGCTTTTCTGTCTTTGTCCTGGGTCTGTGTCTGTCTCTTGTGTCTACTTTTTTTTGTGTCCATATACATTTTCATGTCCGTTTTTGTTTATGACTTGACATCTTTGTTTATGACTTGACTTGATCTTGTGAAACAATGTTTTGGAAAACTTCCCAATCACGGTGAACTAATAAACAAAACAACCACCCACCACAAGAAAAATGCAATTTTGACTCATCTGAAAGGTTCATTAACCAAGATGAAAACCTGTCAGAAAAATGATTATCACCGTGAAAAGATTAATGTGAACTAAATGATGGAGCCTGATTAAATATCTATCCCACGCAAACTGACCTATTTCAATTGACAGGTTTTCAAGGAGTAAATAAAAACAATAACTTTATTATTAAGCTCAACAGGGTTCAAATTTGTCTACCAAATTAAAAAATTATTTTCAAATTTATCCATTCAAATTAAAACGCATCAATCATGGTTGGAAAAGAAATAATTTCAAAAACAGTTTCAATAATTTTTATATCACTTTCCACATGTGATTTTTGTTCAGACTGTTTACAATTTTCTGATTGCCATAAGTTTAAAACAAAAAAATCCCTTGCCTAAAACTTCATCGAGAACTACCATCCCATTGGCTAAAAAGATGACGTTGTCACTTATTGAGCCACTTAGTGGCCCTTTAAGAAATTTAGCACCCCTTAAAAGTATTGGGGTGAAATATTTAAGAGATGGTTCAATTGGGTACTCAATTGGTGTAATCATGAAATTAGCCAATCAGAAAGAGTGTAAGAGAGGAAATTAGTGCTAATTTTTCACAATACATGTAGCATACTACACCCAAATCTTGTTCATCACAATCATATCTTTATTTTCATTACACACCTATCTGTGACACACATGACAATTATGTTTAGTGCAATTAGCAAAAACTTTGCCATTGAAAAAGTTTTGATTTGACGTCAAAGTTTGCATAAATTTCCAAGCGAACTTGATCAAATCATTCGACTGAATGCCCAAGAACAGACTACAGCAAGATCACCACGCAACTTTGTTAGGTCAACTTTTTATTTGCTTAATAAGCGCATTGTCTAACTTTTCACTTTTTAGTTTTGCTTCGTTAACTTAATAACGACTACCCTGGGCTAAGTTCTTCAATTACACCAAGCTGATTAATTAACAGGTCAAGTTTGCCCATATTTTACCAGGGTCCAGGGTCTTAAAAAATCAGTTGTAATTTATGCTTCAAGCGAGGTCATGACAGAGATCATGTGATTTTTGATGGTTTCAGATTTGTTAAATATCAAGATTTTACCCTCAAATTGCTACAGCTGTTAAAGAACCAGTGCAAAGTCAGGGATTTGATTGAATCTTGTCAAAATTGAGCAAGTCAATTTGACATTCACAAATCCGGATCAGCCTTTGTTTTTCTACAAGGGAGTGAGAATCTTAAATGTAACAGCTGAATTGAGCAATTCTGTTAGTAAACTAAACCTCGCTCCCTGTGTACAACTTTTATATAAAAGAACTGTTAGTATGCCAAAGATAATTTAAATTTAATTGATTTTGAATTCACCCCTCTCCATTTCAAAGGATTTTAGTCGGAGATAAAGTTTTGATTTTAGTGTCCCTTTAATTTCTACAACCTGGGCATACGAGCATCAGCGTCCCTTTAATTAAGCCCTCCAAGATATGAGATTAAGAGCATCAGTGTCCCTTTAAACCCTCTAGGACATGAGATTACAAGCATTAGTGTCCCTTTAAGTCATCCAGGGCTCAAGCCCTCTGCTTCTAACTAATGGATTTATGGGATAAAAAATAGTCATCGTTACTGTCATCATCATCATCAGGGTTTAGTTTTTCTGTCTGTCTTTCCATACTTCCATCTGACGCAGGCCATAATCTCGTTGTGCGCAAACAACATTAAAACCCATAATGGTTTAGATGGGGGTTAAAGAGGTCAGGTTTGCCGGCTTTACCAGATATACAAACTGAAGAAGAACGAAAAAAGAAAATCTGCGGGTTTGGTAATTAAGACCAGATGGTTGTGATAGCCTTAATCCATTTGCCTGTTGGTAATCAATTTAGCTGAGGTGAAACACAAGAGTCGTGAGAGCATTGCTAGGACCCGCACACCAGTCCCGCATGTCTCCGCCACCTTTAATCATCATCATTAAGAGGTTTATTATTAGATTATTAGTGTGCTTGAAATAGAACAAAAATGAAGATGAGTCTGGCTGAGCTGCCTTGGTGTTGATTACATGTTTGCTCATTTTAGTTTTAGTGTTTGTTATATATTTTTGCCAAAGATGGCGCTTTCAGTTTGAAAGACAATTTGACTTAAATAGGTGTAACGGATTTGGATAGAGGGATGGACTGGGTGGTGAGAAGGAGCAGGATTCAAAATTGATGTGTAGCTAGTCATTTTCAGGTTTTAATTGACCAATCCATGTATGATATTATGTTCTTACTGACCAATCCCTAAACCATTTTGTGGTGAAGTGACAAGACACAAAAAGTATGCAGAATCTTTCCTCTATATGACATTCATAAGGTCATCCGGGGTCATACGCAAGCCATCCTCACCACCAATGCTACCATGGGACTTGTTCATTTGTGTAACACAGTGTTGCCAGAGCTTACATGATCAGTACCCTAGGTTATAATGTCAACAAATCCCACTTTTGCCATTTTGCAATCCCTCAAGTTATAACATTTGGCAACACTTGCCCCGAAACAGCAGTGAAAACATTAGAACATGGTGCATTACTCATAACTTTTTAATAAAGGGACGTTCCCTGGTGCATCTATTACAGCTCTTGTCTGGGCTTGTGCAAACTGAGACCGACAAGTATAAATGACATGGATCCTAAGACGAGGAAAAACTTAGGAAATTGTGGTGAAAGATGAAATGCCCTATGTCGGGGTCGTTCACATTATGTTAGGTTGATGTCGCCATGGTTACCGTGGGGAGGGGGTAATTAGACCGAAGAGAGCTTGTGTCAGGATATTAGTTGTTGAAATGTGGGATGTAAGTTTTTGTATTTTGTGAAATGTCCAGCGTTTTGAATTTTATAAACCTTAATAATATAATCCTAAAATTAAACCATTTCTCCAGATTTTTTTTAGAATTATACAAGCTACCTGACAAGCTCCTACTGCCCGATAAAAATGTAGAACTTTCATACTTTGATTTGATTTCAACTTTCGAAGAGAAACTATACATGGTGATTCCAAACTTTAATAAATCTCAAATTTGTAGCACAGTTTGAAAGGAACAAAAAGAAGATAATTAGAAACCTGATGACTTGCCTTGCACACCCTGTTACAGCGATGGAGGTACTTACTGTTAAATTTGCCTGCAACCAATTCAATTTCTGCATATCAACTGAAATTATTTGGCCATTTTGAATGCAATATGTCACCGTGAAGCACGATCCGACGGTCATTTCTACATTTCATCTAGAACCTGACAATCATTGATAAGTAGAAGTCACTCACGGTGGCGAATATTAATTTGCGACGATTGGACAAGTTCCCCTTCGTTGTTAAGCTATCCTCGGCCGTTTGTGTCAATTAAAAGCTATTGAAAGTCAAAATGAATCTTGGAGGCATCGGTTGAGGAGAGCGTGAATATGGTAATTAGGGTGTCTGTGTCATCTTCAACAGCTCAACGAGAATAGTAAGTGAAATATGACAACATCATCTCTAGGGACTAGGTTCAAAAACCTGAATGGTATAAATTACTTTGATATCAATTAAGACACCTGTACTAGAAAAAAACAAGTCAAACAAATTGGTTAAATAAAAATATTCAAATATGTACCTTGGTGAAACAAAGAAAAGGAAGATATGTCTACAACCATTTTTGTTTTTTTTAATATTCGTTCAGGACACAATTTTGTTCTACTTTTGGTTTTCATAAAGAAAGAGGAAAGAATACTTGACTTTCGATAACACAATTTCATTGAATAAGGATTTTCATCTTCCTGCATGATCCATATTCAGGAAATAAAATGTTGTTATTGGCTCAAAAAAGAACTTTCCATGACTCTTGTTGGCATTCCATGTGAACGATATTTCTGTAAATCAAAGGGACAAATTTGTGATTTGAAAACGTGGAAAATGGAAAAACACAACAGAAATATTTATGTTCCAGTTGAGAAATATTTTTGTAACTTAATAGACGGAAGAAAAAAACCAACTTGTAGTCAGAAAGTGAGAAAAATTATGACAGAAAAGTTGACATTCTATTTGACTGATATTTCAGTGAATTAAAAGAAGAAAAATAAACTTGTAATTACAAAAATTAGGAAATGGAAAAACATGACAGCAAATCAAGTAGTTCCAGAATAATTTAAGTACCTGGTGGTACATGTTTCTGCGGAGGTAATAATGGTGTCAATCCTCTACATATAGGTGGCAGTATAACAACTTTGTGGAAGCCAAATGAGCCAGAATTGCCTGGGGAAACTGATATTAATCCCAAAACTTGTTTACCCCCATGCCTACCCATTAGGTACGGGCGCTGTGGAATAAATTTGAAATTCTTATTTGAAATAATTCTAAAATGCAATTCAGAGAGCTCTGAATAGTTTGTAAGAAGAGCATGTTTAGAATTTGACATATATGGTTTATGCTGTTGCAAAAATTAAACTTTAAGAATTGTAACTTCTCAATTTGTTACTGACAAAAAACCATAATGAACATGTTGAATTCAGCAGCCTCGCACAGGCAAATTGTTAAGCTGAACACCCTGTGACATGAGTATAGTGCCCATGGCTAAGTTGGCTCACCGCGATGTTTATGTACCCAACATTGTCCTGTTTCTCCTATACGTGTTCATCGGGTTCCGTTGCTGGTTTGCGGGCGGGCGGGCTAGCCATTTTTAGACGTAAAATGAGAAGAGTTCAATAACAAGAAAAGAGAGTTTAAAATCATGTTGTTACACAAAGTTTTTACCTCCACGCTGGGCGCTATCAGAGGCTGTGCATGAGACTAGCAGTATACTAAAACAGTGTCAGAATCAGAAGGGTGGGAGAACCAAATGTATTGGGCGGAGTCTATCAAGTTTATGGATATTCATGTGTACTCCACAAAATCAGCCAAATTTGTGGATGATTTTTTGTTTTTTATCTTGGTCTTTCTGTCAAGTACTAAAAAATGAGTAGGGTCTACAGACACTTGAGGAGAATTTGGGAAATATTAGGTATTTGGACGGAAGAAATGTTTTGAAATTGGAAGGAAATGATGGATTTTGGGAATTTCAGCCATATTGTACAGATTTTTACGTGCTACAATATAGCCTGAAGCTTAAAGGTGTTAAAAGATTCTTCCAACTTGAGAATTCACTGTTTGATCATCTGATCATGTAACTTGTTTTCGTCCTCCAATCCATAAATTGAATTAGTAGAAAAATAGGATAGATTAATGATACAGATTACAAATGTGAAACTTGCTCGTTAAGTAATTAGCCAAATTTGATGTCAACCGCCCCCTGTTACCCCTCTGTGGGAATTCCGAGGGTTATTCTGAGCTTCATATCTGATGTTTGTTTCCTGTTGGCTGCCCGAAAGGAAAGTTATAGTCTGGCAGTTAACGTACCATCCAAAGGCCAAAAGTTTGGCGTAATTTGTGCAACTGGTAGCACAGGAAGCACATGAAGCGTTGGACTTCTGTCTTGTTTTAGTAGGGTACTCGTACTCATTTTGAACAATTTTTTATTTTGATCCAAAAGTGACGGAACTTTCAGGAAATATTTTCAATTTTTTAATTTTTAAAAATCAAATCCTGTTATTGTTAGGTTTATTTCATTTATTTGTCCATTTGAATATTCTGGATTTGTGTTTGTGCAAAATTTAAAAAAAAAATCAAATTTATGGAGATAATGTTATTTTTTAAGAAAGCAAAATTTGTAAAAGTTTGCTTTGGCTTATAAGCTTATAAATTACTTGTTAAGAATAATTTTTAATGATAATTATCAAATTTCCAGAGATTCAAGAATTGTATAATCTACTACAATATATATATATATATATGTAAATCATTTTGTAAAGATTTCAATATGGCTGCATGTGACCTTTAACCTCAACTTTGCCCAAACACCACCATCCAAATAACCACTTGTTGTAAACGGTGAATGTCATTAGACTAGTACCGGAATCTTCTTTTGAAAGTATTATGTTCGCTGCGGTATTAGTACAAATGCATAATTCTCTATCGGGATGAATTGCTGTACGGCATTGCAGCGCTTATATTACGACTCGCATTACCGCTCGCAACATTCAAGCATGAGCTGGCGTATATTTAGTTTGTCATACGACAAGTATTTTCAAAAGCGTCCTTATATAAATTCCCCTCAAGATGATGTAAATTGAGCTGAGTGCTTCGTCGGTGGCCAAGTAATGTCACATTTTCCATAATTACGCACTCTCGAAAAAACTTGTTAAGATGTAAATTATCCAGGTAAATATATGAGAGTTGATGAAGGAGGAAAATAAAATATGCAGGATGATGAAATTATTAAGAGCCAAACTGTGACCATTAGTTTATTTGCTCTTAGAAATGAAATGTTTGTGTCATCATGTATTTTGATTAACTCTGTACATTTTAAACTGAGTCAGTATTTCTGTGACATAACATTTTGGAAAGTTATTGGCCTCAACTA
>JAUMTS010059680.1:0-10850 GCA_032273385.1 Ophiopholis aculeata | reverse complement strand
TATTAATATAAAAAAAAACCTGAATTTGCTAAAAGTCACAGGTTGAGCGTTTTCTACTCACAAATGTATACAGAAACGTAAGATTATTTTCAGCACCCTTACGTTAAACGATCATAACATCAGAACCGAAAGTCCGTTTGAGCTCCAACAAAGTTTATTTGTTACTATCTAATTTTCGCTAAGTGACCAATATTTTGAAATCTGCCAACATAGACCCCCTCTCCTTAAATCAAATTGTGCACTAAATACAATAAGCATAAGACAGCTGTCGAAGGTCTGGAGTTTTAACAATAACAAGGATGCTCATTCAAAATCTTGATCAATTAAGGGATTGGACTCATTTGGAAATAATTTGTCCTTTATAGAAATTTGGAATAAACTGCCTCTTTTTGTAGACAACGACCATGACATTCAAAATCGGTAACGTGAGAAGGGATTTACTCCTCTCATTTTTATTTCAGACAAAGAATCAAAATAGCAACTAGCTAAAGCATTTTCATAAGAAATGTTTTTTCTTAATCATCAGAGTGTTATTGATATTTGTCATTATACATTTTGTTAAAGCTGACGATCCGTATAGTCAGCTATCATCTGCAACAGGAGGCGCCATTTACCATACAACCGACTCTGACATCGAAAGCGTTAGTAACATAGTAATTGCTGACACCACTGCGTCAGAAGTTTCGATTATTCGATGGAGTAATGATGCTTTTACCAACGTATCACTAGCTGTACCTGTCGATGATACGATAGAACAAATATCCGTGAAAGTGTCGGGACCAAAACCCAGGGGAAAAACAAGACTTGTCGATCCTTTTGGTTAGTGTACTTTTAGAAGCTTTGTTCTGGTTCATCCTAAAAATTGGGGTTGATTATTTAGGTTTAAGGCTTTATCACGAATAAAACGTACTCGCGAATCACATTAATGCCACTTTAAATAAATATACGCATGGTTACTAATTGTAATAACGTGTACGTCTAAGTATTTATCAACGGCTGCATATTTTGTTAGTTGTACGTTAATTGACCATTCCCCCCCCCCTTTTTTTTCTGATCTTTGTTAATAATGTCGATTCTCTTTTTTGTCGAAATAGAACTCGGTTAATATTTACAAACAAAATGTTACTGGTATATTAAATCAATTACATTTGTATCTTATTTATTTTGCACACAGGTTCATTTGTTTCATATGACACGGATGCCGTTGAAGTTATCGTAGATGCTGAAAATCTGTTCATATTTATTCTACGGACAAGTGCACCTGGACATTGGGTTTTAAGTTTAGACTACATCTCACTTGGTAACTTCTATCAACTTGAAATCACTGCAAGCAGTTTCTTGGATTTTATTTTTCAAATGCTCGAACACGGCAAAAGAGGGTTTCTGGTACCTATAGATGGCTTACCGTTAGCAGGTACAGTGTATTAAATTCACGTTTACTTATATAACATGAATTTTAATTTAGATTGTAAAAAGGGTGAACTTGCCATTTTAGATTATATATGTATATTCACACACAATGTATAAAATATGTGGACAGGACGAATTATTAAATATTTGTATCCACTACTGGAGATTCCGTTAATGATAGAATATCCAGAAGAACATGTTTTTAATTTGACCAGTTCATCTTAAATTTAAAAAAAAAGGAAATATTTTCAACAACAAAAAAATATTGGTCTCTTTTTATCTTTACAGGCTCGAACGTGACATTCGTGATTGATATCATCAGTCCTGAACTTCTTGAATCTGCAGACGAGCTACTTCTGCATGACTCAAATGGTCAACAAATCTTACTGAGATCTCCTCTAAGAGATATTGCTGGAAGATCTGCAGGGATATACGTTACTAATGTAGTTCTACCAGAGCAGGAAAGTTGAACGTTTTGTACACTTCTAAATTTAACCAGAACATACAAAGTCATTAATTTATCTCTCACAGGTTCTGACTTTATGACACTGTGTCTTATGTAATTGTATTCCGTTTTAATACATATTATATTATATATCTCATGCACTAAACATTTATGGGCTTGTCATATCTAGCCTTAATCCCCGCCCCTCCCCCTAAACTACCTATTTGTCTTGAATTCATAATTGTCAATGTTCAATTTTTAAACAAAGCGCCAATAAAGGTGGATTTGTTACATATCCACCCCGTACCCCACGGTATGACTTTGTACGCTTGTATTTTCATAATGCTCTGTGGGACAGATTTGGTTTTTGAGTCTCAAAAGACCAACTTAAGTGCTTGTGTCTGAATTGCTGCAGTTCGTTAAGCATAAATAGTCAGGGTTGGTAGAAGGGGAATGATAATTCCAACACCTGCTTTAACCGAACAAGTGGAACATGATTTTCATAATAGAAATGGATTTTTAAACCCTCATTCCTCAACCATAATTTATGATGAGAAATAATATTTTATTGTAATTTAATAAATGATCACATTTAGAAGCACAAAGTGCCCCCAACTTCCCCTGGTAGGTACCACACACACCCCTACACTTCCAAGACACACCCCTACAACCAAATACAAACCTCTCATTCCAAGGTGCACACTAATTCCACGCACACATCCCACCTCATCCTCGCATGTACCCCAAACAATCGCAGGCTGGCAAGGGAGTGCAGCCATGTTATGTTCTCCTTTTATCTTTCATTTATTTAAACAGTCATTCACAGTGAGCATCATTGGAACGGATCTCTCTGGGACCAGAGTTGAAAGGTTACATCCGGCAGTTCTTGAAGTTCTTGGATTTACACTAGCCATTTCTAATATCAACAATACAGTTGGTAAATATCCAAGGAAGTGCCCTATCCTTACTGGCATATATATAATTTGCAATTGATGTTATCAAAACAATAGATGCTATCGATCAAAATATAAATGCCTAAACAAATAGATAAGACACATCACCATAAAACAACAGACAATCTGCATAATTATATTTTCGTATTATATATGTCGACGGAAAGGAGACATTTATACTCATTGTAAAATTGAGGATGCTATAAATTAATTTACCACTTAAGGTGAAGTTAAAATTTATCTTGATATTCATCTTGTGTACTTAAATATCTGCAGGTTATACCTGAAAGGTAACTTTCATCTGTGATATTAATTTTCATTAGGAAATCTTGTTATGGGCGTAACAAAAAAGACGAATGTCATAATCAGAACTTAGCAGATTTTGATCAATACGGTTATAATTATTCTTTTGTTTCAAGACGAATTCAAATAATTGCATTTTGCTTAAAAGGAAAAATAACAGAACTTGACGTCCTGATTGGCACCATTCGATTATGATTGACAATCAATAAATAAAAATAGGTAAATATGTTATCGAAATACTGAAAGGGTTTATTTATATATAATATATTGATATGCGAATGATGACCTTCTCATTTAATTAACCCGAAGTATGTTTATCAATGCTTTATAACTCTTAATAAAGACTGGTTACTGTGAATATGATCAGCAAGACAAGTGGCGAAAGAAACTACATATCTGTCAGCATAACTCTAGCGGAGAAGATTGAGATTGTTGAGGTAACAAATTAACTAAATTAGCTTCAAAATTTATATACCAATTAAAATGTGTACACGCGACATTTTAGGTATTGTGTAGCCATTTCGGCATAATCAGCGGTGGCTTCTTAAAAGCAAATTAATATTCTTTTCTCTGAACTGGAATCATGTCTATGGTTGACAATATTATATAGAATGAATACTAAATGTCAGTATAATTCAGTTAGATCTATCTTGTTTATTTTTACATGTTTGGTTACAAATAATATGAATAGGTAGTTCAAACACTTCCTTCCTTTTATTTCCTGCAGATCAAGGACGAAGATGTGTCTTCGCCAAACTGCACAATTTTGACCACAGAAGGAAATTGCACAGCTGAGATGATCCAAAATGATTGTTCTACCCATTTTTGGTCATTGCGTATAGCTTTATTAGATGATCGAGCAATATCACAGATAGTTGTGACAGATTTTGAGATTTCAGATGGTAACTACACATTGGCTAGGTCAAATGCGGCAAACATTGATGTGATATATGAGTAAGTTGCTAATGGACGGGTTCGTGTTTTTTTCTTAGTTGATCGAATCAAAGATTGATCTTTTATTTTCAAATCTACATCTTTTTTGAAAGATTCCCTATCTTTTAAAAGGCAAATCGATCCGCGTCTGCTCTGCATATCTTGTTCATTAGACCAATTCTGCTTTCTTTAATTGTTTAATACTGCAATGCCTAGTTAGGTTAAATTTGTATTATTACATTAGGTCGTGAACAAACGAATATGCTTTAGTAATAGTCTGGGAAAATATTTTACTCAACAATATTTGTCATTATAATTCGGACCTTTTTTATCCTAAATCTTCAAAGTTTTTGGCAAATAATATTGATTATATTTTAGGCATAAACTTCGCATAAAAATTTGCCTTTATATTTTTTTCTCTTCTTTTGTTTTTTTCCTTGAATGGGAAATACTTGTCTTGGACTACACACCGTTCTTTGTCATATTCAATAGATCAAACTGCTGTTGCCCAAATATGAGCGTTGCTGTAAGAGACACATCGGGAAACACTGATCGCTGTGGAGTGGACTATTTTGATGAAGCACAAGTTGAAGACATTGGCGGTGGCCAATGTGGTAAAAGGACAGATATTAAAACATGTTTTGAAGATTAATTGATTTAGCTAAATAGTTATTTAGCTAATAAATGCTCTTGTTATTTTGAACACCAGCCATGATGAAAGTATGTTACCGTTTTGTATGAGTTGGTTGGCCTACCTATGCTGAAGTTTATGTAATTTTGATTACGACAATACCATTGTACACAAATAATATCAAGATCCATCTTTGTTTGTTTGTTTTGTTTTGATTCTTTCCTTTCGGAAAAACTTGGCAGATTCGATACTAAGCCAAACTGGTAAAACCAGTTTACAAACCAGTTTTAACGTCTAAAATTGTCAGCCATCCACATTGGTTGACCTTCTTGTAGACGAAACTAATTAATTTGATCTAGGCTTTATTTGAATCTATACAGCTTAGATTATTGCTATCTCTTTCTAGTTCGTGATTGTGACGATATAACGGAATGTCAAAATGGAGGACTTTGTATTGGGGGACGATGTGATTGTGCACCTGGTTTCAACGGAACACTTTGTGAAAATAGTAAATATCTATAACATGTTAAATATGTTTTCATCTCGCAAAGAGTACGCAAGAAATGAGGTCACTATCTGCTTTTTCAACGTAGCAAAGTCTTCAGTCACAGTGTTGTTAGTAAACAAACTAAACATCTCTCCAGTAATAAAGGAGAACTTAGGAGATTTAGAAATAAAAGAAATTAGACTTAATTGAATATATACAATATGTCGTTCGACAACGAGCAAGACGCTTTATCATTTTCATTTTTTCTTCTAAAAATGAGAAGGGGTGAAAATCATCAAAATGATGAACAACCAAAGTGTAGCAGTTCTACATCGTCTTACGTACTTTACTTATATATTTCCCCGCTACCTTTGCTTAGAGTTTTACTGTGATCAATTATTTACATATCCAAAAAAGGGCATGAAATAATTACTTTATTCACTTGTACATTGGCGCAGAAACGTAACACGAGGCGATTATGTTCCTAGGACAAATACACCTTGTAGCAAATCGTCAGATAATCTGTGTGTCAAGTTGATAAAATAAAAGTCGATAAATAGCGGCTTGCGTTATTGTACTGTGCCCCTACTTTTCATGTCTTTGTTTTGTACATTGAGATATTGACGATTGTGCTACCAACCCGTGTCTGCATGAAGGTTCCTGTCATGATGGAGTACAGAGTTACTTCTGTAATTGTACCGGCACAGGATATGAAGGATTGCAATGTGAAAATGGTGAGAGCTTTTTTATTCCTCCAATTCCCGCTTCAGAGAGTTATAAGGTTGCAACTAACATTTTTAGTTTTCGAAGATAACGTAATTAAATGATTTAATATTTATTGCTGTGGTCTTCGCGTATGTAGGGCAACAGTTCCAAGTTTCTGGTGATATTTCTTTTTCTCCTTGATTTCAAAGGTAAAAAATCATGTAATTTAGCATGTTTAGAACTTTGGAGTTTCATGATGACGATTTGCTTGCGTATAGAGTATACGAATATATTAATATATACATTTTATTTTATGATATCTTACTCTAGTTATCATGATTTCAACACCATTAATATCCTGGCCGTGTAATATTATGTGAGATTTCAGACCTGTAACAAGGATTTTTAGGGGGAAGGGGCAGAATGTCCTCAAAAAGAGATAATGGTTCATATGGTCGACGCAGTGGGTGTCTGAGGGGGGTTGGGGTCTACCCCTCAGAAATTGGACGTTTTTGAAAAATGAAGCAAAATTTACGCAATTCAGAGCGTTATGCTAGTCATTTAAAAAAAAATGATTTTGAAGGGATTTTTTTCTATTTTTTTAGTTACGGGCTTGTGAGATTATAAGGGCACGTGTGGTCTAGCGGAACAACACAGGACTCATGATCCGAAGGTTGTGAGTTCGAGCCGTGTTGTGAACCTGAGCAAATAACTTCACCTTACTTGCTTCGTTGACCCGAGCGCAATAGGTAGCTGTTAGGGGGTATTACAATTTAAGTCCTGATAGGTTTGCGCCTATATTGGCCAACGGCTGCTCGCCTAGTAGGCGCATAATAAATGTACATTATTATTATTATTATCCTATTGTTTTCAGATGTGGACGATTGTTTTGAAGGTGCCTGTAGCAATGGCGGGAAATGTATAGATGAGTGGAAAGGTTTTCGATGCAATTGTACTGGAACTGGATTTGAAGGCATCACGTGTGATGTAGGCAAGTATGCAAGCTTCTTATCACCTTACAGTTTACTAAGAAGGCGTCAATTGGACAATAATACGCCAGTTGTTGCCTTTATACAAGATGTTCAGTAAAATAAGGTATGTCTTATATATTTCATAGAAATTGATGAAGTGGTTATTTGATGTGCTAAGACTGTGTTAACGTTTCAAAGTCGGACCAAAAAGTATATACAAGCTAACTACAGAAAATGGGCCTTAAAACCTCGTTTAACAGTCCCGATTATCTATTTTGAGGGCTCCTTAACTGTAAGCTCAGTTGTTGCAAATGGGGTCATTTCATGAGCAAATTATGCAAACACACCGCATCCGGCACAAAGAGCCCCTCTAATAAGGAAATGGGCTTGGTATATCCTCGTTTATAAGAGCCTGAATTTCCTTTTAAGGGCTCTCTGAAATCTCAAATCGTTTCCATCTAGTAGCTCCGTACGCTAGATTGGTTATACTAGTGAATTATGCACTTTCGAAATCCGAAGGTCATATAGTTTGGTTAGATGTTTCTCAATATTATAAATCAAAGTAGCTTAAAGTGTACTCAAAGGACGATCTATTGCAAATACGTGTATTTCTTTTGTTTCAACAGATGTTTCTTAATAATATTAATTAAAGTAGCTGAAAGTGTTAACAAAGGTACAATCTATTACAAATAAGTGTATTTCTTTTGTTTTAACAGATATCAATGAATGTACAAACGACGTATGTGTCAATGCTGGTACTTGTACCAACATATATGGCAGCTACTCTTGTGACTGTTTGTCGGGATGGAATGGAACGAATTGTCAAATAAGTGAGGTTTAAATAATAATTATTTGTGTATATAACCATTCCGCATAATTTATACTAACTTGTACGCATTGGTATTAAATATGATATGAAAAGACTGTCAATGTCACAATTGAGAACATGACAACTACAATACAAACGGCCAAGGAACAAAATTATTAGCTCAATTCGCCAGTGATGCCCTCTAGACCCTTTGTGAATTACAGCCATGATACGTTTTCAACAACCATTATTTCAAGTGACGTTTACTTTCCAAGCTCATGTCTTGATCTCGTGATCAAATACAGCAGGGGTTCTCAATAGGCGGCTCATTCCTATTGAGCATTGATAAATGGCCCTTGGTCCGCTCTCAGAAACAAAGAAAAACCTCAAACATGCGTATGTTGAATAGGACCACCTTGAATTTGAGAAACACTAAACGACAGCCTTATAGGCCACTTATAGGGTCTCTGGTGTGGTCCAGGCCCAGGTTCATGGGCCATTGTCCCGAAAGCTCCTTCGGTTTTGTTAAAACGTTCTTTCTTATTCTATATTTTTGGGTCATGCTTTGATTTGATTTGCTGAGATCAAAGTTTGAATGGCAGCGAAAACTCCATTGATTAACTTAGTACTGCAGAAGTCACCGGCTTTTTGTCTGATCTTAATTGAAGCGCACAAGTGTAGCACGGACTTTCGGTGACCCGGAAGACAAACTGCATTATCAGTTGATAAATTAAGGAAAATGATTTCGGAAAATGTCCATGATTCATAAACACGGAAATTAGATAAGAACCTAGCTGATTATAGTGAAATAAGACCCTGAAAAGAGCAAGTAGCTGGTTAGATAGAGATAAGAACCTGATAAGACCTTGGACAAATGTAAGTTACATTATTTCCAATTTTAATACCGTCCGCCATTTCTAATAATATATTTTCTTGCAAAGATATAAACGAATGTGACCGAGACACAAGGCCGTGTGGAAATAATTCTACCTGTGAAGATACACCTGGCAGCTATAGATGTGTTTGCCCACATGGGTATCATGGGACGTATTGTGAAACAGGTAAGTTGCCATTTTCACTTTTAGAGGCGTTGAACTTTACCAGGAAGGGCTCCCTCTTGGAACTTTTGAAGAACAAGCCTGAGTGGTCTATTATAAATTTCATTGAAAATATAGATGCCGATAATAATCAAACTGTGCTCAGTAATTGAGTTCATAGCGCCCTTTATTATAGTATGTTTTCCATAGACTTACATATATTTGATGGATTTAGCGCATGATGTTCAGGGAGCAACAACAAGATGTTCTATAACAGTCTCAAGAGGGCGTCCTAAAATTCAAAAACGAAATGGCTAACTAAGTCATGCAGAGTAATATTTGTGTAAAAGTTGCGAACTAAACATGAAAGTACACCATTTATAAACAAAATTAGAAAAAACAAGTACAAATCGTGATTTTAAAAATGTAATTATCGTTATGTGTTTGCATTGTTGTACAGTTGGTATGCCTTGCCACTTTATTCTATTGTTATACACCTTGTGTTTTTTAATTATTATCGCATTTTGTCATTTTCGATTCCTTGTATTTTGATAAGATATTGACGAATGTGCTAGCCAGCCTTGTCAGAATTCAGGCGAGTGTATTGACATGATAAACCGGTTTAATTGTATCTGCTACAAAGGCTATCAAGGTAGCCAGTGTCAATTTGGTGAGTGAGACTTTATGTCTTTGCTTTGTTTTGTCTTTGTTTTCGTAATGATCCCATAAGTCAAAGGTGACCTATAAGTCAATTGTTTAGGATTGTTCTATGACTGTCGTCTTTTTTTCAGATGCGTCTCTGGAACGCACGTAATAAATCATTGGTCAAAGGTCAAGTAGGGAGCATCCGAGGTCAAGAAGCGGTCAATTTGCTTAAGAGACAATCATGACTTCCATGGTCAGAATTGGTCAGAAGAACCAACAACCAGAAAGAAATATATTGCTGGGGCAAAGGTTACCAGAAGGTGACACAGGATCAGCTAGAATTGACTCAATAAATTGTATTTATGTCTCTGCAAAGCTGATGAATCTACATAACTTTTATTTTGACAACAGATGTAGATGAATGTGGAAATAGTACCACTAATAACTGTCATCCTAACGCAACTTGCCACAATACTGAAGGTAGTTTCGCATGCAAATGTACTGTCGGCTTTGAGGGCAACGGAGTCATGTGTTCCGGTACGATTGCTACATTGAGTCCGACATTAATATTACTGTTCAGACAAGTTTGAAGTATGTTATTTGACAGCTACGATCAAAACAGGCTTAGTTGCTGCCAATGAACAAACAATTATTTGATGATCATGCTGCAAAATGGCCGAATGTTGAATGTTTGACTGCCTAGAAGATAATTTGGAAGATGGAAGATCCATACATACTTAAGGGGTGTAGATGGGGGTCTAACACTTTCTACCGAATATGACCAAACCGTGATTTGAATTATTGATTTCAGAATGATACTTTGTCAATGTGTCTGAATATTTGTATACATCATGAAAGGTCGCTTATGAAGCGTTCGGATATGTCATTATTTTAACGTATTGTATTGTAGAAAGCACAACATGGCGTCTTCAAGGAAATAGTGTTTCTGATACGGTCGTCGTTTTTTCCAAACGGCTTGGAATTTTAAAATAAAGTATATATATATATTTGTAGATGACATTCGTATGAAGCTTTTGCTCACATGACGTCCGATTTCGTCAGATTAAAAGGGGGAATCATACCTCTGTACATACATCAGCATGTCCAAAGCATTAAAAATACCATGGAAACAGACAACTGCGAGCAATTGTCTCTAAAATAAACTTTAGTCTAGGTGGGTTCCCAGCAGAGACTGTAAAAACAATAACAAGTTGAACTTCTCTCGTTTTTAACAGAATGCGGACGTGGACGATATGGGGTTAAATGTAATGGCATCTGTACTTGTGGCGTTGGCGCGTTATGTAATAATGTCGATGGTGACTGTACTTGCAATAAAGCATTTGTTAACCAGGACTGCAACAAAGGTAAAAACAGAATATGACATAAGTTCGATTTAGCAAAGAGCATGATTCATCCAAACTTGTAAATAATAGAAGTTTGTTTAAATAATAATAATTATAATAATAATAATAATAATAATAATAATTTGAGCATTTATTTAGCGCTCTACAAAGAACACAGC
>JAUMTS010059458.1:0-10851 GCA_032273385.1 Ophiopholis aculeata | reverse complement strand
TACATTATCTGAATATTATTTACGGTCAGCGCATCACACTTTGTTGTGAAATAGCCGTACCCAATTCGTAATTATTGAGTAACGTTCCTATTCTGTTGTTTTTGAATTAACATTTTGCTTTCCTAAATCGATAATCAACGTCACTCGTAGGCCTATTCTCGTAAAGGATGAATTTAGAGCCGATGTAGCTTGTTGTCCTTTGTATACCTAATAATTGACCAATCTACTAAAAAGATTTTCTTCGAAGGGTTTTTTCAGTTGTTACTACTTACCGGAGAATTTGTAAAAACGCTATATCGCTTTACCTTTGTACTTGTTTTGAAATTTGGCTCTAATCTTGTCATTTTTAAAGAAATAAATATAAATCGAATAAACAATACCAGTAGAATATTTAGACCAACCGACCACTTTAACAAAACCATGAACAAAACATTGTAAAATAAATATCATTCTACCATGTTACGTCTTTTGTTACTCCTTTCATATTCATTGATCAAACACAGAACCTGAAACATTTACCATTACCTATTTAAACGTTTTACATTAATATTAGCCAAACCATCGCTCAAAAGCCTACTTGATTTGATTGCAACACTGCCTCGACCAAAAGCTAGGAATAAACTTGTTATGTTGTTCCGTTTATCTTTATGACTAATCTGCTTATTTGGAGTAAGAAAAACATTTTAAAACTGCATATTTTTATAGTACCAATCGGGTACGTGTTAGAGTAGTTAATGCTAAACTACAAGTAAAATCAGTTTGTTCCATCATTTATATTACAATTATCTAAAGTTTTTATATTTTAACCCTGAATGTTAGCGTTGATATGATTTTAAAGTCACTGCAACATTTATTTGTAAACTGTATTTCAAAACCATGGAACACGTAATAATATAAAGACTAAACAGAGAGAAAAAGCAACTACAATTTCGAATACAATACTTAAAGACAACATGACATATTTAAAATAAACGTTCAAGCCACTCTATCACGTATTTATTTGATAATGCAAATCTATATAGTAACATTGGATCTCTCTGCAAAGTAAAAAAAACATTTACCCATTAAACAGACACATGTAGGCTGTGTTGCTCGTGCATTCTGTGCATCAGTCGGTAGATGCCTTTGAGAGGTGACAGCAATACAACTGGCGGGACTCCTAATGTAATAACAGTATTGATTTAGTATTAACTTGCCCAGAGTTGTTGGTATCTTCGTCTTTTCTCTTATATACCGAGGCATTCATTTAATTTTTACAGTAAAACACACACACGCTATAAACGTACATGATCAAAATAACGACTTCAAATGCAGATTTGCGCAAACGCTAAAGGCTAATAAACCTATTTCTTTACTAGCCTGGTTAATGTGTTCTAGCGTAGAATGTGGAAAAGATTGTTACAACATTAACTTTTTTATACCATCAAGATAATTTCAAATAATTGATGTTTAAATATAGTCAATGTTATAGTCATAGAATACTACAGCATTTTAGTAGTTATTTGACTTTGTCAGTCCAAGTAAGACCGTTAAAATGTAATTGTTAATGCCAAAACAGTACTCAACACTTTTGCACTGACAGATAACGTCCTATATCTAAACACGAATGTTAATACTAGGGTAACTATACCACGTAGGCAATCAATAAGGTTTTGATTCCCAACACATCGTCTCTGAGCACTCAAACACAAATCGTGGAGAATTTACCACTTATATTACCAAACACCTTCAGGCTATTAGCCAACACTTTGACCAAGTGTCGCTCTTGAGTACTTTGTTGCAGATGGCAGACGCTTTATGTTTGGGAAAGGTGACAAAGCAGTCACACTAGCGTGACTCTTAATGTAATAACAGTATTAACTTACTAGTATTTACTTGCTCAGAGCTGTTGGTATCGTCGTCCTTTCTCTTATGTACCGAGGCATTTATTTAATTTCATTAGTTCTTAAGAGTTAAAGACACACACGCTATTAACGTATAACATCAAATTAACGACGTTAAATGCAGATTTGCACAAACGCTAAAAGTTAACACACCTCGTTCTTTACTAGCCTGTTTCATGTTTGATAGCGTAGAATGTGAAAGAGGTTGTTACGACAATAACTTTTTTTTTACCATCACACTAATTTCAAATAATTGATGTTCACATTCAGTCTACGTAAACCGTGTTTTAATTATTGTAAACAAAGGTGGTCCGCCTACAACAATCATCAATGTGATAGTCATAAAATACTACAGCAATTGTTTTGTTGCTTTACTTTGTTAGTCCAAGTTGGACCGTTAATATATGCAATTGGTATTTGGGTATTTGTAAATGCCAAAACAGTACTCAACACTTTTGCACTGACAGATAACGTCCTATATCTGACCATGAATGTTAGTACTAGGATAACTATACCACATATGCAATCAATAAGGTTTGGCTTCCGAAAACACATCGTCTCTGAGCACTCGAACACAAATTGTTGAGCATTTACCAATTCTATTAAACAAACACCTTCAGGCAATCAGACTTCCCTTTGACCAAGTGTCGCTTTTGAGTACTTTGTAGCAGTCCGCAACCGCTTTATGCCTGCGATTGGTGACAAGGCGATACAACAGTCCCGACTGTTAGTATTGATTTAGTATTTACTTGCCTCGTGCTGTTGGTATCATCGTCTTTTCTCTTTTGTAGCGAGGAATTGATTATACATACGCTGTCATATAGAATGATCAAATAAGCGACTTTAAATTATGATGTGGTCAATTATTTTAAAATAGATACCGCTCAAATCTAATACAAATTGAAAAAACTCTTTCCGTTAAAGTAGTTTGTTGGTGTTTGTTAGCAAAGAATGTTATTAAAATTGCTAACACGTTTCAATATTCTTAACGAGCATTATTTAGGTTGTAGGCAAGAGAGTCACAGACCGTACACTGAAACAATTAAACATGCAAACAGACAAACTAGAATGTGAGACCACGTGATATGGTGCTTACTCTCCCCTTTAATATTATAAACAGAAATAATAGCGAAAGGAGAGCAAATCACAAACAAGAAGCAAATAATACAAAACAAGCAGAAATTTGCGATATAAACCCTAGAAAAAAACTAGGGATATCCGCCTCCGGCTTTCAAATGACACTTGCATAATACGTGGCAAATGTCCTAAAATGCATCAATGTGATTTTCTGGATACTACAACAGTACTTCCCTACTTATTATCGTTTCATTTTGTCTATGCTAGTTGCATCTTTAAAAAAAAACATTTTATTTGAACACTACATAGTCATTGGTTCCTGTGTCCGAATCCTGGATGATCAGTTATGTTTTAGCTAGTTGTCATTTATGGTGTGTGGTTCACAGGGTTAAACTTATTCTATTATTATAGTACTTTGTGCTGTCCTGACATAATATACAGATAACGTAACATATCTTTAACAACATATATGTCCATGAATGTCACTAACCACAGCTCAGTAACTTCACCACATATGTGTGATGATACAATCAACAACGTTTGGATATTGCACTCATCGTCTGTACTCAAACACACATCGTATATAAGCATTTACCGCATCATTTGACAAAGAGTCTTTTTGAGTACTATAATTCCGTAGACGCTTAGATACCTTCGAGAGGTGACACAGTGATACAACTGACGCAACTGTTAATATAATAAACAGTATTGATTTATTATTTACTTGCTTCGAGTTGGTAGTTATAATGTATACTTATGCAGCGAGTAATTTGTTTCATTTTATTCGTCTTAATATGACCGAATTAATTGGTAAAACCTATTATCATAACCGCCGCTTAAATCAATACAACGAAAAGTGCATTGCTTTATGGTTAATGGATTTAATAGCTTTTCATATTGTTTAAATTTATAAAGCTTGAATAACTAACATTATCCGATAATGTTAAGGCTAAGATACATCCAATTGTATGAGTAAAATGTTGCTTGTTTTAAAACTAAAACGACTAATGGGTCAAGTGTACTTTAGTTCCTACCCGTTCTTCAAGTGTAGGTGGAATAATTGCATCATTCAGTAACGCATAGCGTGCTTTATTCTGTGCCTTTTCCCAATATGATAAACAGTTTTAAGTGATATATAATGTTATTTCCGTATGAGTTAGTCACAACTGAGCGTAATAATACTTCCATTGAGGTTTACTGAAAATGTTAAAGCCGGACTTTTTCGAAAGAACACAATAAATATATTCCTTTGCTCAAATATGTCTCAGTTATATATATGAAACATGTTTGTATTGGGTTACATAGCGATAGGAAATTTGTTCATCACCCTTCATAAGAACACCACATGTGTAACATTCACGACCGCCTCCATCTCCTGTGAATAAAAATAAAGGTTTGTCCCAAACAAAATGTGTCAAATTGGTCATTTTTATCAATTAAAATTCGTTTGATGTAATGCTTCGGAGAACTTTACTGTAAATATCGGACAAAAAACTATTTCCTAAAATAATTATGTATGTGGATTCATGTGGAGTATTAAAATAAAATAAATATACAGTTTAAACTTCAAAGCTTTAAAGAATATTTATAGTGCATTGTGTTCGTTTAGTAAGTTTTTGACATTTGTTGGAAAAAAACGCCTATAAGGCAAGAGTGTCAGCTCAATTTAGATGGCCGTTCTGCGTAAATGTATTCATGCTCTACGAATTATGCATACAAACCTACAGGCGAAGCTAAAATCGCTGACATTACCAAGTTGAAAGTCAGTGTTTCATGCATAAACCTTATCATGATGTTTAACATCATTGTATCCCAAAGAATCCAGAGGATAAAGGCGAATTTTCGAACAAATCCCCCATAATTGATAAGGATGTTGTTTTTATCAACAAAAAGTGTACACTCAATTAAGATTACCTACAATTGCGTTTATACTACATTACAGTACGCTTTGATACAAAGTGAAAGAAAACAATTGAAATTGATTTCTGAACAGTCGTAACTGATATTGGGAGTGGTTTTGAGTTTACGTTAACAATAAAAAAACCATAAAACACAAGCTATAAGACAATTAAGAGACGAATAACATTGAGAACAAACCTTTATTGGAATAGACAACGTTATATAATCGTAAGGCATCAGTATAACAAATTTTATCTTAAAAACTACTAGAGTATTGGTTAACATTGTAATATGTATTTAAACTGTTATACATGCAGAAGGCAATACATTTCATGTATCAACTATTGAAACTATATGATTCTTGAATAATTGATTATTCGCATGTGGCTATTTTTTCTATTTGTTCAGTTTGTCCTTGAAAGTCAAATATATTAAATTTAACACACTAATCTTACTGCAACGGTAACGTTATCTTGGATAAGTTCTCATATGCATGCATTTTCAATATGATACAACGTTACCTTGTCCTAAACTTAAATTGAAAAATTATATAAATCAGGGCCGTAAATATCCTGAAATTGACTTGTAATTCAATATTGACTACAATACTACCTTTCGAAATGCTGGTACTTGGCAACGAGTTTTCATTTAACAATGGGTCGAATGTATACATTAGAAATAAACAGTTGTATTTGCAGAAAAACAATAATGCTAACAAGCATTTTGAATTTGGTTCCGCTAAATACAACAACCATGGAGTTCCCGTGTATGTCAAGTATATTTTATGAACTTGACTACGCCCAACGACGAACGTTATCACATCATATAGAAGGAGACATAACAAATCATATGCATACTTTCAGGTTGAATAAATATCTTACAATACAACTTACAATATCTTCATGGCAAATCTTCACACAATATATTATAACATTATTCACTGACGTGAACTACAGCGATTAGATGACTCAGGACTAAGAACCAGACTGTGAGGAAACCATGAGCAACATTGAGCCTTATTCTGTCCAGCTAATCAGTGAACCGACAAGACAGCGTTGCCTCGACAGAGGGAGTGCCTATATATTGTCACGCATTGACTACGGAAGCCAATCAGCGTCACAACAATAACAACAGTTAAATAGAGGAGTTAATGGTGCCCTGTTTGCCTATCATGCAAGAAAAATATATACAACGGGCAGTTTTTGTGAAGTTTCGAAGCTTAATATTGATTAATATTCTAATTGCAAAGTTTATTTCTATTTTAGTTTAATCTACGGTGTAAATCAATATATTTTGCACCACTTGAATAAGATGTCTTGGGCATTTGGGTAAAAACAACTTAGTGTACATTACTATAAAATGACATAACACTTTGTAAGCTAAGAACACCTATGATATAAATTATCTTCATTTAGTCTTATAATAGTCTACTATAACTTATTTAGTAAACCTGTTACTTTGATATCTAATTATCATCATACCTTATTGCTTCCACACGTAAGTGATGGATAAAATGACTTTGTATTAGATACATTAAACATTAAAAAAGTACTTGATGGAATATATAACTTCAATTAACGAGTACCGTCAAACATCTTGTATCAATGAGAGCACTGTTTATGTTATCAACCAGGTTGAAAGGATAACCTTCTCTATTACTCAAAACCTCTTTGCTTATATTGCCCATGAGTAAATGACAATAAGTAATTTAATGAATTATGTTTGTTAATTACTGATACGTCTCAATCCCGTTTATTTACTTTCGAACGTAATATAAGCAGTTTTTATTTATTATTCGCCTTGGGGAGTCAAACAGTACAAAAAGTGTATGTAATCCGACTATTAAAAGCTTTTGCTATTTCTTCAAGTTGTTTTTATATCGACACGTTTTTGCTTTTTCAACAAACAGTTGTATAAGATATTTTAACGATCTAAATATACCATGATCTTAGCCCTCTCAACACCGATGTCTACAGCTGACGACATATCAAATATGTCACAACTTTCCAAAAAAAAAATCAAAATTTCCATTTTCATTTACATATTCAGTTTCAACATGAAAAATGCATTTAATTGAGTATAAACAAGCCTAGTATTGTTTAGCACTTTCTGTGAAAGCCCTTGTGATTTTAAGAACAAGTTGTTAATAGTCAACTTTTGTACAATAACATGGCAGTCAGCGTGTAAAGTATTAACATACGTTACAATTTGATCAGAAAGTGTTATTAATGCGGCTCGTCAAACAGATAATTGTGTTTCTTTCTAGTTTATTTGGTTATCAATTTATAATAAGGCCCGAGGGTCACTTCAAATATTCTAAGGTACGATATGTTACAGTCGTAAGGCACTACTACTAGTCGTTTTGACTCACCCGTAACCCAAATGCTCCTACAAATGATGAACCATTACTCGAAGACCCGGCGTTTTTAGCATTGTTTGATCGAAACTGACACATTTGTCACAGTGTGTTTTTGAAATTAGTGATCAAAAAGACCACTTTGCCCACACAAAAAAGAAATTGTTGGACATTTTCGTGCAATTCGAGGGGAAAAAATGCTTTATTTGGGAAATGTTGTTACCGAAAGACTACTTTTATTTGTAAAATCCTTATTCTCATCTAAAGGCCTAATTATTTGTGATTTTTGCCCCATTAAAAGTCCCTTACTTTCGAATTCGGGGCCGTACACCTGCGTCTATATTATATAGTAGCGCAACCCCGGGTAATAAGGTTGTATCTCTTAATACATGAAATGTCATGTTTAATCACATGTAATTATGTCAGCCAGAAGTTGCTAATTTCAAACGTCATTAATCAAGGTTGACATTAATCCAACACCCTGACATTCACAGTCAGAAGAGAGCTCATATCAATATTGGGTAAAAACTGTACATGTAACTAACATGAACCTGTTCTGTTCTAAAGGAATTCTCGTTAAATTGTGTTTGAATAATTAAATGCGAACAATTCAGCACGGCTACTCTTCGAGATGTTTCATCAGTAATCTTATTAAATTGATCTTTTAAATATTTGTGTTTATAACTACTGGTACAATCTGTTTTTTTAAATTTTAATGACATTTTTTTCTGAATTAAAGGACAAACATTCTAACCACCTCTAGACCCCTTTTAACATAAATCACACATGTTCTTTTACGAGTATCTTTGTTAAATAATACCACAGTAAAAATGGAGGTCAACGGATCACACCGGATTCTGCCTCAAAATTAATTTTGTTGTATTACAATGGGAACACAGTTTGGTTTAGGTAGAATTATATTACTTTCAAGGACACTCTATACATTTTGGATTGGTTTATTTTATCTTGATCAGCGCCATTTATGGTTATTAAAAGAGACAGGCGTATGTTAAGATCATACAGTTCAAATTATATACATACAATTATCAAAAAGGACAGATATTTCAAGATCAAGTATTCAAATGAATTGACACTACACGTATAAGAGGTAATTAGCCGAGTTGAAGTATTTTCACTTATTGAGTTTGAATAGGCAGCTAAAATTAAAATGACAACACTACACCTACTACTGCGATGAGTGCATTTTAGTCAACAATAGTCACGTTCTAAGATTTAACGACCTATATATATACAAGCTAACAGTTCTGATGAGATTGAGTCAATGACGAATGTTGTTAGCAATATGGATTGCTTTGTGTATAATATATAAATTTCTTTAACAAAAATAGTTTCGAAGGTATTGTACTAATGTGCTTGCAAATGGAATTAAAAATAAGTTGAGCCACAAGAGTTTCAACAAATCTTCATTTCAAGGAGCTTAAAGGTCCTTGTTCCGATCTTTTGGCACCCCACTGGGTCCACCCAGAAGTAGTGCTGCTTTTGATGCCAACAAATAGTCCACAATTTTCTTTTTATTTTCCAAAAATTTCACTTTCATATTCATTGTACTTTTTGAGTTATGGCAGAAATTGTGGGATTTACTGGTTAACCAATAATATGATTTTTGTGTATTATATAGTAGACTTATCTCAAGTCTTGCAAGTGTTACATTCTTTTTTTTTTGTCCCTAAAGGGTAAACAATTGACCACCTTGGAGTGAAACTTTGACAAATGTGTTTAGGGGTCAAGGTCAACCAGTTGGAGGTAAAAAATAAATATGTAAAAATAGGAACAAACACCTTTAGGTATTATAATTTATGTACGAGCGTTTCTCAACTACTAACATGAATATCCATTTTTATTGCTACTTTCTATAAATAGTAAAACTCGAAATATCCCCCACCATTAACAGTTGGTGAATATTTTAAGGATAAGTATTGGAAATTAAATGAAATGAAATATTACCTATTTCCTGTATCATTTCACAGGTATAATATACTAACTTCAACTATAATAAGATATTAATGTTTGTTTTGTTTTTGTTTTTTTGCATATAATCTGTCTATCGATTTGAACTTTGTTGCTGACTCTAACAACAGGTAAGAAAAATGTTCTCACTGATTTGATTTATAAGTCAATTGTGCTGCCAATACTGCAGTAAAGGACTGAAACATAATCTTGGTTTTAATTAAGAGCTACTGAGAGCCATCGGATAGATGAACTTACGCTTTAAATCATTACGTTTACTATCTGGCGTGTATAATCGACATATATTATGTCTGAAATGTGATATAAGTTCCCTAGGATCCTTTAACTTTAAATAGATTAAGGTAATGCTTTTTGAAAGGGTGTAATAGGTTTTATTAAATAAGTGGTCCTTATCAAAATATACTCACGGTTATGAGAAGGTCCTTAATGGTAATTTATATTCATATTTTAATTTTGTGTTAAAAGAAAAATGTACATTTTATTGATTTAAGGATATTAATAAAAGGAAACACTTTATAATGAGGTAGTATTAGATAAATCTTTATTGCAATTCATATGCTATATAAGCTTTCAAAATTCAAATGATTATTTTATAACACGACAAATCACTTTAGTAGATATATCATTAATAATACGCTTACAATAGAAATTTGTCTTGCATCTATGTATTTATGTATTATATATAATCCAAGTTTATTAACGTTTAAAGGTACACGTGAGTTTCATTGCATGATTTGTTGAAACATACAGACATTTATTGAAAATATTAGAGCAATAATCCATATAGTATTATTACTTTAACCTACGGCGATTTGTGTACTGATTACATAATCATCCCTAAAAAGACATCTGAGATATTCCAAAGACTACCTCTGTTTTGAGTATCCTATCGCTTGTTATGGCTGATGATATACATTTTAAAGAACTTTAACAGTGTTTGAATTTAAAAACTGGAATAAGAGTCTTACAAGACTTTTTAGGTACCTACAAGTATGTCAAACCTGTTCTCCTTATATACTTCTTACAAATTTATCTTAGTTTAAAGTTGTAGACTTATTAGCCTCTAAGCCTTATTCGAAAATTGTTACTGTATTATAATGGTATTTCATTGTACAACAAGACAATTGTAGAAAGCCCATAAATGTATACACCTTTCTAGCATGATCTACTCAAATTAGACTCTCCCTGGTCTCGTCCAAGTTAGTCTAATTATACCTCAATTTGGTAAGAAAATGCGCGCAAGAAAAAAAGCTGTTCTGGTCCAGGGCCTCGGAAATGATGGCAAAATAAACAGACCCCCTCCTTCTCCTCCTCCTCTTGTTTTGTTTCTTCTTGATCTCTTCTTCAGCCCCATAAAGGGCCACGCCTGCTTGCTTGTACTCAATTGAATGCATTTTTTGTTCATGCCGAATCTAAATATTTTTATTAAAAAAAGAACTTTCAAATTTACACACAAAATAGCGTTTTGAGATATCGTCTACTCGACATCCACGAGGAGAGTGTTAATCAGAACTTTAAAGGGACTACTCATCATCCTGAATTTCAAATTCCACTTTTTTCGACACGATATGTTTTTTTACATGTATAGAGACACCTTTCCGATACTAACTTACCACTGCAAAGGTTTTCGCAGAAATTATGAAATGT